>CM067359.1:73589574-73891904 GCA_034401795.1 Chaetoderma sp. LZ-2023a | reverse complement strand
GCATGACACGTGTGTTGAATCTAGATTTGGAAAGCTTTACCGGCTCCTGGAACCGGGTACCCGGCTCCCAACAATCGGGTACCCATCTGCCAGTGAGACTCATATTGTTTGCATAGCTACCATACAAGAGAATACCCATGGCTTGCCTCCGTGGGGCTGGGTGTATTGTTAGATCTCGGATGTGGTGCCATATGGCTTCTTATGGCAGATCCACAGCTGTCTATCATTTGACCGTAGAGAGTCCGTCCGTTTCCTGTACTTAGTCAAAGCACGGACTGGACACCAGGCACTGGCATCACGATCAAACCTTGTTAGTTTCGGTATAATGATCGGTTTGCCGGGATATTTCAAAGATTGATTCTTTGACATAAACTCTGCTCTTGGCAGCAATCGCAGACCCTCTCCGGAGACAATAAATTGGTCCCTCTCTGCTGAAAGTGCATGGATCTCACTGCGCCTTCTTGCTGAGGAAGCTGCCAATAGAAAAACCGCCTTTAGAATCAAATGCTTTAGACCATCCGAACCCAAAGGTTCGAAAGGGTGCTTGGCCAGTACATTAAGCACCAAAGATAGACTCCAGGCTGGAATGACTACCGGTTGTCTCAGTCAGAGATTGCTCATTCCCTTCACCATCACATTTAACTGGGCAACCTCTGGACTATCCCCGCTGGCTAGACATGGGATAACTGATGCCAAAGCTGACTTGTATCCAGCAATTGTGACAGGAGCCAGCCCTGTATAGAATGGCTCACAGAGAAAGTCTGCTATTTGCTAAATAGTGGATTGAAAGGGATCAACACCCTTTCCTTCACATCACTCTGCAAATTTATGAACCTTGTGGTTATATGACTTCAAGGTTGACCTCCTCCTCGCGGCCGCGATGAAATTTGCAGCCTGTTGACAAAAGCCTTGCTCCTCCCTGATCTTCACCAAAACCTTCGGCAGAAGCATGGTGGGCAGATACGCGTAAGCGTGCATCCCTCTCCAGCTTATCGCCAGAGCGTCTGTATCGACAGCATTTGGATCGGGAATCGGCAAGACATAAATCATGATTTGAGCAGTTTCCTTTGTGGCGAAGAAGTCCACGTTTGGTTTGCCCCAATGCTCAAAGATCCCTTTTGAGAACTGGAGGGTTGAGAGACCATTCTGTTGGCAGAATTCTCTGTCTGCGAGCCAAAGCATCCGCCAGAATGTTCAATTTGCCCAGGAATGTGAGCTGCTTTCAAAACAACAGTAATTCCTGCACCATTGAACCAAGTGCCACACCTTCATACAGTGTGGGTGACCTGGTCCCGCCTTGGCGATTTTTGTATGATACTAATGTCGAATTGTCCGATTGATATGCAGCTGACTCTCTTGGCGAGTCCATGTGCCCGAAACCTGGTGTTTTCCGAGACAGGCCCCCACCCCTCCAGCGATGCATCTGTGTACACGGACAGCTGGGGGTGGGGTAGGTGAAGCGAAACTCCTACTAGGAGATTCTGATACTTCTTCCATCATACAAGATGCGACATCATTGGCTCCAAAGCTGGTACCAGCTTTGACAGGGGTTCTTTTCTCTGTTTCCACAGAGACATCAGATACAACTGGATATGTCTTCGCATCAGAGCAATGTACGGGATTACCTGCTCCATGGAGACGATCATGCTCAGGATCTGAAGAAACCTCGCCTGAATGTGGTTTGCCAATCGAAAACTCTCAAGGATGGCTAACAGAGCCGCCACTCTGGGCTCTGATGGGTAAACCCTACCTTCCTCGAGATTGAGTCGCATCCCCAAATAAACGACATGCTGAGTGGGCGTCAACTCAGATTTCTCCCTGTTGACTATCCAGCCTAGATCTGAAAGAGTCGGAGCAAAATACACTCCTAACATGGCTGGCATATCTGCCTTGATAACCCAATCGTCTATGTAGGTGTGAAGCGCAACATTCTCTTCTGAAAACCCTTGGGGCTGTCGACAGGCCGAATGGGAGGACTACAAACTCCCATACCCGTTTCTGAAACGCGAATCTCAGAAATCTGTGACAGACAATCCCTGTTCATTGGAATATGGAAATATGCATCTTTCAAATCAATTGAAACACACCACATTCCCTTCCTCAATCCTTACCGATCTCAGAGTTTCCATCTGAAACCGAGGCGTATGGATAAACAAATTCAATGACCTGAGATTGAGTACAGGTTTCTACCCCCCTGTGCTCTTGGGGACAAGGAACATGTTTGAATAGAAGCCTGGAGTGCTCTGGTTTGCGGGTTTTATTGCTCCCTTCAGAAGCAAACCTGACACTTCATTTTGAATGGCTTTTAGCTTGTCCGGCTCCCTTCCAGACAGGTGCCAAAGACAGATTTTGTGGTGGAAAATCCCACCACTCTGCCATGTACCCCTTGGATATCCATCCCAGGACCAGACTGTTGATGTCACACCTCGCCAAGCCTCGACGAAACGCATGAGCCTTCCACCCACTATAGACGCATTAATGCCTAATGCGGGTGTCTGGCTTGCGCTCCGCTTCTCCCCCCCCCCCCCCCCCCCCCCGCCCTCTTAATGAGAGAGTGAGAACCATTTTGTCTTGGCCTGACTGGTCTCACCGCTGGCACTACTGTTCCTGTCGCACAGGCGCGGCCCAGGCAGATATGACGGGAGATACCATACCCTCAGGTACGATCAGCTCCCTTCTTTCCGCCCTTGCTGGACTTATCAATGCTCCTCCCCTTCCCGCCACTCAGGCGATCAGGAGCACCAATGGGGTGGGCAGGAGCCTCCACAACCTTCCTCACCTTCTTAGCCGCAGGTTGCTGCGAAGGCCCAGCAATAGCAGAAGCTGGCTTGGCTTTCGACTTGGTCTTACGCTTTTTCTGTTTCTTGGAGGAGGGTTGATCAGTCAATGGTTTAGCCACAGCCCCTAGTGCATGCGCATAACGCACTAGCTCCAGCTGTAGATTTACCGCCAACCGACTGAGCTATGCTAGCTGTGTCCTCCAAGATGGCCCACGATAGGCCACCAAAGATGCTAGGACCGTTCAGGGGCATTCCAATCAAACGCTCCCTGACAGCCTAGCCGGACGCATATGGTCAAGGACCATCTGCCTCCTGGACTTTGCAACACGCGCTTGCACCCTGGCTAAAGCGTCCATCGACGGCACCAGGCCGTCGTTTACGCAAGACAGTGCCACAGGGTGGCCTGCCCCCGCTTCAGCCCACACCGAATGAAGTAAACGATAAGAGTGATTGACAGCATTCATTGCTGTCCTCACTCGCTCATCACATAGGGACAGGACTTCCTCATTGTGTGTCTGAGATCTGTCCACCAGCGCCTGAGCCGGACCACCCGCTCCAGCATTCTGGACCCCCAGAAGACAACGGTCACCCTCAGTGACCATTGGAACCACACCATAGCGCTCGTACTCCCCTCTGGGAATACAGCACCTTGCCCGCACCTCTCGAGGCCGCAGGGAGCTGGCTCTTGGTCAAAAGTTGCTTGCTATAAATAGCCTCGAGCAACTCCTTGTACCGTGGATCCAGTCTAATGGACTGAATCTGAGCAGCGGGCAAGACCCCCATCCGAATCGACGCAACCGATGGACGGGGCATGTCTTCTTCGGCCATGGCCGAAATCACGGACGGGTCTACCCTAGCTAGCCAAGCCAGAGCCTCAGGCCAGTCCGTCTCCGAAGAAGACACACCCATGAATACATCACCCGTTGAGGTATTCACGGGTCTACCCGCAGCGGCCTCCTGGCTAGGCGCCACCGCTGGTAAGCCAGCAACACCGGTACCATACGGTTCCACCACCGCCCCATGAAACATACTGTTCCATGGTGTAGGCCCACATGGAAAACCGTGTGGATCTGTAGCGGAGATGGAATCATGGCCATACACAGGCGCCAACGGCACCCCGTGTGCGTCCGCTGGACCGTGTGAGATAGGCATGTACCAAGCCTGACCAGCAACACCTGTCACTGTGTTGGTTGTGGCAAACCAACCAGCACTGGATGGGTGCCCAGTATTAGTCTGGCCTCAACCATGGGTGGAGCGGGTGCCCTGGCTTGCGCCAAGCCAGACAGATGGAGGGCCGTTCCGTTCCTCCATGCACTCCACCCGCGGTATCTCGTGCCGCAACAACCTCTCCTCTTCGGCCTCCTCATCCTCAGACTCCTGGCGAACGGCTCCCATGCCCGTCAGACTGGCTACCGCTACTGGACCACCCAGAGGTGGGCGCAGAGAAGCAGTACCCGCCAGGCCGGAGCCTGATGGGACCACCAGGGCGCCATACGAGATGGCTCTCGGTAGCCAGTCCAGAACCCTGTCCAAGGACAGGGTCTGAAACGGACACAGAGAGATTGCCCTACAGACCTCGGTATCAGAGACGACACCAGCGTGGGTAGGACCTTATGCAAGAAGCCTTGCATAGCGGGCCCAAACCACGTCGGAGGTGCCATCTCCAAAGCCTCCGACTGCAGATGTGGAGCGCCCCCAGGGGCTGAAACGGATGCTCCACGATTTCTTTTAGCACCGCCTGACTCCGCATCAGACCCAGCCAAGTCCTGGGCAAGGAACTCGACCAGTAACTCAACCGGCCACACTGCACAAACATTACATCTATTGTCAACATTACATTTGGAGCACCTAAAACAGACATGGTCCTTATAGGCAACCTTCACAAACTTGTGGCAGTCATAGCAAGATGGCGGGGTAGGCTTGGCCTAAAAAATAAGCACAAAACCTAAAATAAGCAAGCGGAACGGAACAGGAATGGAAGGCAGACAAATAATTTTAAAATATTTTGACCATAAATTAAATGTTAACCCTCCAGCACACCACACCCGCAACGTTACCAACTTGATAGCGTAAGCTGGCGACAAGAACGATATCGGGCCACTAACACACCCATAAATTGATCCTGCAGGATGTATTACACGGAACCAGGAACCATATCATATTGCAATACGCGGTATATTTAAGAACTAATTTCAAAATTATACTTCTCAAACGAAGGACAAAACGATACGTGAAGGAAACAACAAAATGCATTATAACAAACTGCTGTAGAACACAGTAAAAAAGCAGAACACACATCTTTAATCAAGAATTTTGAAATCATCGATCAATGCAAACGGATCGTGATTACACACAAAACTTGACATAATTCTAGTTTCTGGTACAAAAATGCACACAGCACCAAGAATAAGATGTACGAATTAATGAAACATTTCATTGACCATAAAAATCTGAGAAATAAAACGGGTGTGCCGTCACCTGCTCGGATAATAAGAAGACCGACGTCAGCATATTTTAGTGCTATAAAACTGTATAGCCAACACCCAATTTCATATTACTGCCCGATCGCTGTTGGGATTAAAGGAGGCGATCTTATCTGGCATATTTCGTTGTAACCACACGTCCCAGATTCGGGACTCAGAAATTTGGACATGCAATGCAGACGAAATTTCAGAGACTTAAGACTCCATATATACTAAAGAATAACATGAAAGAATACGACCTGAGATTCAGTAGGTCCTTCCATGGTAATCCAATAATTCCAGGTGCGAAAACTAGCTTAATTAGGCACAAGAAAACTTTGAGAAACTCTAAGATCTTTTCTATATGCAAAAAGCATGTACATGTATTGCTCTTGTTGCTATGCAAAGAAGAATGAGTCTCACTGGCAGACGGGTACCCGGTTGTTGGGAGCCGGGTACCCGGTTCCAGGAGCCGGTAAAGCGTTCTAACTAGATTCCTAGAGCCAGCTAGCCAGCCCTAGCCATTCCTAGACCTAGGCGGTGTAGATTTGGAATGTCTGGGCATAAACCTTTATATTTTAGCCAGCCTACCATATTAATGGGTTGTGCAAGTACATTCCCATACTTTGGAGGGGGCATTAAATTGGCCATGAAATAATGTCCCTGCAATGGAAGTTATGTACTGCGAAGGTATACATGTTCATTGCCAGAGCTAGCGAGTGGAGATTTGATATGTCTTGGCGTGAACCTTTATATTTTGTCCAGCCTACCATATTGTGGGTTGTGCAACTACATAAATTTTACAATTCCCATACTTTGGAGGGTGGGGGGGGGGGGTGGAGACATTATTTCATGGGCGTTAAATTGGCCATGAAATATTGTCCCCAATGGAACTGGCCAGGTATATGTCCATTCCCAGAGCTAGGGGGGGGGGAGGGGCGGAGATTTGATATGATTGGGTCATATGGCTTCTTATGGCAGATCCACAGATGTTTATCATTTGACCGTCGAGAGCCCGTCCATTTCTTGTACTTAGTCAAAGCACGGACTGGACACCAGGCACTGGCATCACGATCAAACCTTGTTAGTTTCGGTATAATGATCGGTTTGCTGGGATATTACAAAGATTGATTCTTTGACATAAACTCTGCTCTTGGCAGCAATCGCAGACCCTCTCCGGAGACAATAAATCGGTCCCTCTCTGCTGAAAGCGCATGGATCTCACTACGCCTTCTTGCTGAGGAAGCTGCCAATAGAAAAAAATGCCCTTAGAGTCAGATTCTTTAGACAAGCCGAACACAAAGGTTCGAAAGGGTGCTTGGCCTTGTCTCGGTCGGAGATTGCTCATTCTCCTTCGATCAATACTCACCATTCTGTTACTTCTGATATACAGCTGGCCTTGACAGCGGCTCTAGGATTATAGACTTAGAAAGCTTTACCGACTCCTGGGAACCGGGTACTCGGCTCCCAACTGCCGAGTACCCGTTTACCATAGAGCTCATTCTTGTTTGCATAGCAACAAGAGCAATACATGCTTTCTGCATTGAGGATTTTAGTGTTTTTTGTGAAAGAAAATCTAAGTCTTTAATCTGTGATAGTTTGTGTGTTCGTGAAAGGATTAACTAAGGATACTATGGAGAATACCGCCGAAGATAACCAGGTTGTATCGTTCTTTATTATCCATAGTTAAAAGACTTAGGTCTCTAAATTTCGTTGTGTCGCATGTTCCAATTTCTGACCCCATAGAATCTGGGACGTGTGCTAACAACGATATATGCCAGACGATCGCCTTCTTTAAACCCCAACAGGCGATCGGCAGATATGAAAATAGGTGTTATGCTACGGTATTTCTAACACGAATATCGGCTGACGTCGTTCTCCGTAGGATCCGAGCGGGTGACGTCACACCCGGTCGCTCGGATGTTTATGTGAAGAAAATTTTTCATTAATTCGCGCATCTTGTTCTGGGTGCTGCGTACTAAAAATGGTACCGGAAACTTTAGAATGATCAAGTTTACGTGCGATCACGATCGGTTTGCAATGATCGGTGGTTTCAAAATTCTTGAGTAAATGCGTGGTCTGCGGTTTTACCGTGTGATACAGCAGTTTGTTACACATTTTGTTGTTTTCTTCACATATCGTGCTGCTTTCGTTAGGAGTATAATTTATATTGATTAGTAAATATACCCCGAATGCTATGCGATATGATTCCTGGAGCCGTTACACATCCTGGAGGATCTATTATGGGTGTGTTTAATGCCCGCCTCGTTCTTGTCGTCATAATCAATGCGATCGTTGTTGTAACGTGGCGGGGTGGGGTGCGGGAGGGTTACAGTTAATTTATGAGTCAAATTATTTGAAAATTAATTGTCTGCCTTCCATCCGGGTCTCGTTCCGCTTGTTTATTGTAGGTTTGTGCTTATGTTATAGGCCAAGCCAGCCCCGCCATCATGTGACGAATGCCATAAGTTTGTCCGTGTCGTGTTCAAGGACCATGCCTGTTTTAGGTGTTCCCTGTGTAATATTGATCATAGGTGTAATGTTTGTGCAGTGTGGTCCGTTGAGATGATGGTTAAGTTCCTTGCCCAGAAGGACTTGGCTGGGTCTGACGCGGGGTCAGGCGGTCCGAGAGGAAATCGTGGAGCGCCCGGTTCGGCCGGTGGGGGTGCTCCACGTCCCCAGCTGGAGGTGGCGGAGATGGCACCGCCGGCGTGGTTTGGTCCGGCTATGCAGGGTTTTCTGCATAGCGTTCTGCCCACGCTGGTGTCATCCCTGCTACCAAAGGTTGGGGGGCAGTTTCTCCCCATGCCTGGTACGGATCCTGTCCTCGGACAGGATTCTGGACTGGTTACCGAGGGGGCCGTCTCGTACGGCCCCCTGGCAGTCCCGTCTGGCTTCGGCCAGACGGGTTCTGTTTCTCTGCGGCCACCTCCGGGTGGTCCAGTAGCGGTGGCCGGTCCGTCAGGTGTGGGAGCCGTCCGCCAGGACGGCTCCACGGTTGACTCGTCTAGTGACGACTCTTCGGAGTCTGAAGACGAGGAGGCCGAGGAGGAGAGGTTGCTGCGGCCCGTGAAGCCGCAGGTGGAGAATATGGAGGTTGATTCCGTCCTGGACGGAACCGGCCTCCATTTGTCTGGTTTGGCGCAAGCCAGGTCAGCGGCTCCGCCTGTGGCTGAGGCCAATCCGTTACCGTGCACCGGTTCCGTGCGGCTTGGTTTGGCACCAGCCGTCACGGGAACGGGTGTGCCGGGCCAGGAGTGGTACTCACCTATCTCGCCTGGTCCGGCAGTCGGATGTGGGGTGCCGTTGGCGCCCGTGTCCGGCTATGGTTCCGCGACTGCTACGGGTCCGTACGGTTTTCCGTGCGGACCTACCCCATGGACCGGAGTGTTTCATGGGGTGGCGGCGGAACCGTGTGGTAGCGGAGTGCCTGGCGTGTCAGCCGTGGCTCCTTGCCGGGAGGCCGTGGCTGGCAGACCCGTGAGCACGTCAACGGGTGACGTGTTTGCGGGGGTGTCTTCGTCGGAGGTAGATTGGTCAGATGCTCTGGCGTGGCTAGCCAGGGTTGACCCATCTGTGGTTTCGGCCACGGCCGATGAAGATGCGCCCCGTCCGTCGGTTGCGTCGATTAGGACGGGGATTTTGCCCGTGGCCCGGATCCAGTCAGTGGGACTGGATCCACGGTTCATAGATTTGTTGGATGCTATTTATAGCAAACAACTGATGACCAAGGGTCAGCTCCCTGCGGCCTCCAGGGAGGTGCGGGCAAGATGTCGTATTCCGCGGGGGAAATACGACAGGTATGGTGTAGTCCCGTCGGTCACGGAGGATGACCGATGGGTACTGGGCGTCCAGAGTGCCGTGGCGGGTGGCCCCGGTCCGGCACTAGTGGACAAGTCTCAGGTACACCAGGAGGAAGTCCTGTCCCTATGCGATGAGGGTGTGAGGGCAGCGATGAGCGCTGTCAACCATTCTTATCGTCTCCTTCAGTCGGTGTGGGCTGAAGCGGGGGCAGGCCACCCTGTGCCACCTGTGGCGCTTTCATGTGTCAATGACGGCCTGGTGCTGTCGATGGACGCATTGGCAAGGGTGCAAGCGCGAGTGACGAAATCCAGGAGGCAAATGGTCATTGACCATATGCGTCCGGCTACGGCAGTCAGGGAGCGTCTTCTTGGGACGCCCCTGACAGGGCCTAGCATCTTCGGTGGCCAAGCGCGGGCCATCTTAGAGGATACCGCCAGTATCGCGCAGAATCGGTTAGCGGTAAACCTACAGCTAGAGCTAGTGCGGCAAGCGCACGCACTAGGGGCTGTGGGGAAACCGCTAACGGGACAGCCTTCAAAGAAGCAGAAGAAGCATAAGGGCAAGGCGAAAGCCAGGCCTGTTGCGACTTCTGCTTCAGCTGGGTTTTCGGAGCCGCCGCCGGCGAAGAAGCCCAGGAAGGTTGTAGAGGCGCCTACCCTCCCCAATGTTGCTCCTGACCGCCCTAGAGGCGGGAAGGGGAAGGGTAAGGGTAAGGCCTCAAAGGGCGGACAGAAGGGGCCGAAGCGTACCTGAGGGTACGAAAGCTCCCTTCATATCCGCCTGGACCGCGCCTGTGCGACAGGAACAGCGGTGCCAGTTATACCCGTCGTGCCTAGAACGAAATGGTTCTCACTCTCTCTCGTTAAGAAAGAGGGGGGGGGGGGGCGGACTGCGAGCCGGACAACCCCGTTAGACGTCGAGGCGTCTATGGTGGGTGGAAGGCTCATGCGTTTCGTCGAGGCCTGGCGAGGTGTGACGTCAGACAGTCTGGTCCTGGGATGGTTATCCCAGGGTTACATGCCGGAGTGGTGGGACTTTCCACCACAAAATCTGTCTTTGGCACCTGTCTGGACACCCGTACCAAGGGAGCCAGACAAGTTAGAAGCCGTTCAAAAGGAAGTGTCGGGTTTGCTTCTGAAGGGAGCAATAAAACCAGCAAACGGGAACACTCCAGGCTTCTATTCAAACATGTTCCTTGTCCCCAAGAGCACAGGGGGATGGAGACCCATACTCAATCTCAGGCCATTAAATTGGTTTATCCATACGCCTCGGTTCCAGATGGAAACGCCGAGGTCGGTAATGGCGGGATTGAGGAAAGGAATGTGGTGTGTATCGATCGATCTGAAAGATGCATATTTCCACATTCCTATGAATCGGAGTTGGCACAGGTTTCTGAGATTTGCGTTTCAGAATCAAGTATGGGAGTTTACAGTTCTCCCGTTTGGCCTGTCGACAGCTCCGAGGGTTTTCACAAGAGTGGTCCTTGCGGTGACAGCGTTTCTCAGAAAAGAGAACGTGGCGCTACACACCTACATAGACGACTGGCTGCTCAAGGCAGACTCGGCAGCCAGGTTGAACGTGGATACTGCTCTGACTCTGAAGTTACTTTCAGATCTAGGCTGGATAGTCAACGAGGAGAAATCCGAGTTGACGCCCACTCAACATTTCGTTTATTTGGGGATGCGATTCGACCTCGAGGAGGGCAGGGTTTACCCGTCAGAGCCCAGAGTGGTGTCTCTGTTAGCCATCCTCAAGAGTTTTCGAGTGGGAAACCACATTCAGGCGAGGCGGTTCCTTCAGATGATGGTCTCCATGGAGCAGGTTATCCCGTACGCTGCTCTAATGCGAAGGCCTATCCAGTTGTATCTGATGTCTCTGTGGAAACAGAGAACAGAACCCCTGTCAAAACTGGTGCCAGTTTTGGAGCCGATAATATCGCATCTTCTATGGTGGAAACAGCGTCAGAATCTCCTATTAGGGGTTTCGCTGCACCTACCCCACCCCCAGCTGTCCGTCTACACGGATGCATCGCTGGAGGGGTGGGGTGCCTGCCTGGGAGAACACCAGGTCTCGGGCACATGGACTCTCCCGGAGAGTCAGCTGCATATCAATCTGTTGGAAATGATGGCAGTGGAACTGGCGTTGGAAGAGTTCCTTCCGATGATCAGGGGCAAGGTGATATTGATACGGTCGGACAATTCGACAGTAGTATCATATATAAATCGCCAAGGCGGGACCAGGTCGCCCACTCTGTGTATCAGGGTGTGGCACTTGATTCAATGGTGCAGGAATTACTCGGTTGTTTTGAAAGCAGCTCATATTCCTGGCCGATTGAACATTCTGGCGGATGCTTTGTCTCGCAGACAGAGAATCCTGCCAACAGAATGGTCCCTCAACCCTCCGGTTCTGCGACGGATCTTCGAGCATTGGGGCAAACCCAACGTGGACTTGTTCGCCACAAAGGAAAATGCTCAAATCATGACATATGTCTCGCCGATTCCAGATCCAAATGCCGTCGATACAGACGCTCTGGCGATAAGCTGGAGAGGGATGCACGCTTACGCGTACCCACCCACCATTCTTCTACCGAAGGTATTGGTGAAGGTCAGGGAGGAACCGTGTCTGGTCCTGCTAATAGCGCCGTATTGGCCGAGCAGGGCGTGGTTCACGGATCTTCTAGATCTGCTGGTGGAAAATCCTGTGCAGTTGCCCGAGATTCCGAACATAATCTCCCAGGCCAAGGGACGCTTCCTACACGAGCGTCCCGAAATGTTCAAATTGACTGCGTGGATGTTATCAAACAACGTTCCACGTCGGAAGGCTTTTCTCGACAGGCTGCTGATTTCATCGCGGCTGCGAGAAGGAGGTCAACCTTCAAGTCATATAACAACAAGGTTAACAGATTTGCAGACTGGTGTGAAGAAAAGGGTATTGATACCTTTCAATCCACTATTCAGCAAATAGCAGACTTTCTCTGTGAGCTGTTCTTTTCAGGACTAGCTCCCGTCACAGTTGCTGGATACAAGTCAGCTTTGGCATCAGTTATCCCTTGTCTAGCCAACAGGGATAGTCCAGAGGTGGCCCAGTTAAATGTGATGTTGAAGGGAATGAGCAATCTCCGCCCGAGACAACCGGTAGTCATTCCAGCCTGGAGTCTATCTTTAGTGCTTAATGTACTGGCCAAGCACCCTTTCGAACCGTTGCGTTCGGCTAGTCTAAAGCATTTGACTCTAAAGGCGGTCTTTCTATTGGCAGCTTCCTCAGCTAGAAGGCGCAGTGAGATCCATGCGCTTTCGGCAGAGAGGAACCGATTTATTGTTTCTGGAGAAGGTCTGCGTCTTCTGCCAAGAGCAGAGTTTATGTCAAAGAACCAATCTTTGAGATATCCCGGCAAACCGATCATTATACCGAAGTTAACTAGGTTTGATCGTGATGCCAGTGTCTGGTGCCCGGTCCGTGCTTTGACTAAGTACAAGAAACGGACTGACTCGTTACGGTCGAACGATAGACATCTGTGGATCTGCCATAAAAAGCCTTATGGCGCCGCATCCATGGATACTATCTCTCGTTGGGTGGTCGAATGCATTCAGACTACTCACGAGATGGCGACTGGGCACCAGGTGCAAGGTGTAAGGGCACACGATGTCAGAGGAATAGCCGCCTCGACCGCCCTTTACAATGGTGTTCCGTTAGAGGACATCATGGCCGTTGCACAATGGCACTGTGAGTCCTCATTCACGGATTACTATATGAGGGATGTGTCAGACTCAGCCAATCCACTCGCTTTAGCTGTTTTGAAACGATAGTTAGTGACCACACTGCTCTTCACCCTTTTTTCACTTCGGTAAGAAAAGAACCTAAAGCAGGCATGGTCAGGCGAGAGGATGTCAACCAGATTGTGTCACTGATGGCCGAACCGGTGAATGGTTGGAGGCGGTACGTCTGAAGTCCAATTATCATAAGGTAATTCAAGAGTGAGAGTTTTTTGTATTATGTATATGTATCATGTTCATTCATCTTATATATGCATGCTCATTCCCAGGCTAATACATGGAATATGCAGGGAGTAGTTAACCCTCTTGGCATATTGGTGTTTTCAGGCGAGATACATGTTCGTTAGTTCTCTCCCTTTTCTTAGGAGGAAAAAGGGGGTGGGGGGCCGTGACGCGAATGTGATTCGGTTCCGTGAACTTGACGGTCCTTTTAGGTCTCCGTTAGTCAAGTTTGAAGTCTAAAATCTTTCTCCAAGGGGCAAAATTAGCATTTATGGCTTGCCCCTTCCCACCAGGTTACTGATCAAATCTGGTGTATATCAGAAGTAACAGAATGGTGAGTATTGATCGAAGGAGTATGCAGGAAATGTCAATTTCCCTTTCTCCGAGATCTAACAATACTCACCATTCTGTTACGGACCCAGCCTCCCAGCCCCACGGAGGCAAGCCATAGTTTTGTCTTGTTTGGTGGCTATGCAAACAATATGAGCTCTATGGTAAACGGGTACTCGGCAGTTGGGAGCCGAGTACCCGGTTCCCAGGAGTCGGTAAAGCTTTCTAAGTCTATAATCCTAGAGCCGCTGTCAAGGCCAGCTGTATATCAGAAGTAACAGAATGGTGAGTATTGTTAGATCTCGGAGAAAGGGAAATTGACATTTCCTGCATTCCCTTCACCATCACATTCAATTGGGCCACCTCTGGCCTACCCCTGTTGGCTAGACATGGAATAACTGATGCCAAAGCTGACTTGTATCCCGCAATTGTGACAGGAGCCAGTACTGAATAGAACAGCTCAGAGAGAAAGTCTGCTATTTGCCAAATAGTGGATTGAAATGGATCAACACCCTTTCCTTGACCAAACTCTGCAAATTTGTAACCCTTATGGTTATATGACTTGAAGGTTGATCTCCTCGCAGCCTGTCGAGAAAACCCTTCCGACGTGGAACATTGTTTGATAACATCCATGCCGTCAATTTGAACATTTCGGGCCGCTCGTGTAGAAAGCGACCCTTGACCTGGGAGATTATGTTCGGAATCTCGGGTAACTGCACTGGATTGTCCACCAGCAGATCCAGATGATCCGTGAACCATGCCCTCTGGGCCAAAATGGCGCTATTAGCACGACCAGGCACGGTTCCTCCCTGATCTAGAAGAATGGTGGGAGGATACGCGTAAGCGTGCATCCCTCTCCCCTTATCGCCAGAGTGTCTGTATTGACGGCATTTGGATCTGGAATCTGCGAGACATAAGTCATGATTTGAACATTTTCCTTTGTGGCGAGCAAGTCCACGATTGGTTTGCGCCAATGCTTGAAGATCCTGTGAAGAACTGGAGGGTTGAGAGACCATTTTGTTGGCAGAATCCTCTGTCTGCGAGACAAAACATCTGCCAGAATGTTCAATCGCCCAGGAATGTGAGCTGGTTTCAAAACAACTGAGTAATTCCTGCACCATTGAATCAAGTGCCACACCTTCATACACAGTGTGGGTGACTTGGTCCCGCCTTGGCGATTTATGTATGATACCACTGTCGAATTGTCCGACCGTATCAATATCACCTTGGCCCTGAGTTTTGGAAGAAATTTCTCCAATGCCAGTTCCACTGCCATCATTTCCAACAGATTGATATGCAGCTGGCTCTCTTGGAGAGTCCATGTGCCCGAAACCTGGATCTCTCAAAGGCAGCCCCCCCCCCCCTCCGGCAATGCATCCGTGTACACGGACAGCTGGGGGCGGGGTAGATGCAGCGAACCTAGGAGATTCTGACGCTTCTTCCGCCATACAAGATGCGACATTATTGGCTCCAAAACTGGTACCAGCTTTGACAGGGGTTCTGTTCTCTGTTTCCACAGAGACATCAGATACAACTGGACAGGTCTTCGCATTAGAGCAGCGTACAGGATTACCTGCTCCATGGAGACCATTATGCCCAGCATCTGAAGTAACCGCCTCGCCTGAATGTGGTTTCCCAATCGAAAACTCTTGAGGATGGCTAACAGAGACACCACTCTGGGCTCTGATGGGTACATCCTGCCTTCCCCGAGATCGAATCGCATCCCCAAATAAACGAAATGCTGAGTGGGTGTCAATTCGAATTTCACCTTGTTGACTATACAGCTTAGATCTGAAAGTAACTTCAGAGTCAGAGCAGTATCCACTCCTAACCTGGCTGCCGTGTCCGCCTAGATAAGCCAATCGTCTATGTAGGTGTGAAGCAACACATTCTCTCTTCTGAGAAACTCTGTCACCGCTAGGACCACTCTGGTGAAAACCCTCAGAGCGGTCGACAGGCCAAATGGGAGGACTACAAACTCCCATACCTGATTCTGAAACGCGAATCTCAGAAACCTGTGAAAACCCCTGTTCATTGGAATGTGGAAATATGCATCTTTCAGATAGATTGACACACACCACATTCCTTGAAACCTCAATCCTGCCATTACCGACCTCAGAGTTTCCACCTGAAACCGAGGCGTATGGATAAACCAATTCACTGGCCTGAGATTGAGTACGTGTCTCCACCCACACACCCACACCCTGTGCTCTTGGGAACAAGGAACATGTTTGAATAGAAGCCTGGAGTGTTCTGGTTTGCTGGTTTTATTGCTCCCTTCAGAAGCAAACCCGACACTTCGTGTTTAATGGCTTCTAACTTGTCTGGCTCCCATGGTATGGGTGCCCAGACAGGTGCCAAGAACAGATTTTGCGGTCAAAAATCCCACCACTCTGGGATGTACCCCTGGGATATCCATCCCAGGACCAGACGGTCTGATGTCACACCTCGCCAAGCCTCGACGATCCGCTTCCCCCACACCTCTCTCTTGACGAGAGAACCATTTTTATTTTGGCTTGACTGGTACCGCTGTTCCTGTCGCACAGGCGCGGTCCAGGCAGATACTAAGGGCGCTTCCATACCCTCAGGTACGATCAGCTCCCTTCTTTCCGCCCTTTGAGGATTTACCCTTGCCGTTCCCGCCTCTCGGGCGATCAGGAGCAACAGTGGGTGGGCAGGAACGTCTACAACCTTCTTCGCCTTCTTAACCGGAGGCGGCTGCGAAGACCCATCAATAGCAGAAGCTGGCTTGGCTTTCGCCTTGCTCCTATGCTTTTTCTGTTTCTTGGAAGACGGTTGTACGGTCAGCGGCCTAGCTACAGCCCCTAGTGCGTGCGCCTGTCGCACTAGTTCTAGCTGTAGATTCACAGCCAACCGATTGTGCGATATTCGCTGTGTCCTCTAGGATGGCCTGCGCTTGGCCACCAAAGATGCTAGGGGCGTTCCAAGCAAACGTGCCCTGACGGCAGTAGCCGGACGCGTATGGTCATAGACCATCTGCCTCTTGGACTTGGTTATTCTCGCTTGCCCCCTTGCCAATGCGTCCATTGACAGCACCAGGCCGTCATTGACACATGATAGCGGCACAGGTGGCACAGGGCGGCCTGCCCAAGCTTCAGCCCACACCGACTGAAGCAGATGATGAGTGATTGATAGCACTCATTGCTGCCCTCACCCCCTCATCGCACAGGGCCAGGACTTCATGGTGTACCTGGAACCTGTCCACAACTCCCGGAGCGGGGCCACCCACTCCAGCGGCCACCCGCTCCAGCACTCTGACCTCCAAGCACCCAGCGGTCATCCTCAGTGACCACTGGCACCACACCATATCTGTAGTATTCCCCACAGGGAATACGGCACCTTGCCCGCACCTCCATGGAGGCCCCAGGGAGCTGATGCTTGCTATAAATAGCATCTAACAACTCTTTACCCCATGGATCCAGTCCAATGGACTGGATCCGAGCTGCGGGCAAGACCCCCGTCCTAATCGACGCACCCAACAGACGGGGGGGGGGGGGGGGGGTGGGTGTCTTCCTCAGCCGAAGAAGACACAGGTGATGTATTCATGTTTCTACCAGCATCGGCCTCCCGGCTATGAGCCACTGCTGGTACGCCCGAAACACTGGTACCGTAAGGTTCCGCCGCCACCCCATGGAGTTCACCGGTCCATGGAAACCGTGGCCATACACGTACGCCAACTCCACCCCATCTGTGACCGCCAGACCAGACGAGATAGGCGTGTATCAAGCCTGGCCAGCAACACCCTTCACTGTGTCAGTTGGTGGCAAACCAACCAGCACTGGACGGGTGGCCCATACCGGTGTGGCCTCAACCACGGGCGGAGCGAGTGTCCTGGCTTGCGTCAAGCCAGACAGATGATGGGCAGTTCCGTCCAGGATGGAATCGAGCTCCATGCACTCCACCGTGGCATCTCAGGCCATAGCAATCTCTGCTCCTCCGCCTCCTCATCTTCAGACCCCAAAGAGTCTTCACCAGATGAGGAGACACTGGAGCTATCCTGGCGAACGGCTCCCATGCCCGATGGACCGGCCACCACTACTGGACCACCCGGAGGTGACCGCAGAGAGACAGAACCCATCAGGCCGGAGCCCGATGAGACTGCCAGGGAGCCATATGAGATGGCTCCCTCGGTAGCCAGTCCAAAACCATGTACAAGGACAGGGCCCGTACCGAACATGGAAAGAGACTGTCACACAACTTTCGGGATCAGGGACAACACCAGTATGGGCAGGACGCTATGCAAGGCTTCTTGCATAGCGGGCCCAAACCACGCCGGGGGTACCACCCCCAAAACCTCTGGTTTTGGACGTGGAACGCCCCCAGGAGCCGAAACGGACACACCACGATTTGAATTCGAGCCGCCTGACCCCGCATCAGACCCAGCCAAGTCCTGGGAAGGGCCCAAACCATGTCAGGGGGTGCCATCCCCAAAACCTCTGGTTGTGGATGTGGAGCACCCCCAGGGGCCGAAAAGGACGCTTCACGATTTGACTTCGAGCCACCTGACCCCCTCGTCAGACCCAGCCAAATCCTTCTGGGAAAGGAACTTGACTAACATTTCGACCAGCCACACTGAACATGTTACACCTATTATTGACATTACACCGTGAACAACGGTAACAGACATGATCTTTGTAAATGAATTTCACAAATGTGTGGCACTCCGGGCATGATGGCGAGGTAGGCTTGGCCTATAAAATAAGCACAAAACCTAAAATAAACAAGCGGAACGAAACAGGAATGGAAGGCAGACAAATAATTTTCAAATATATTGACCATAAATTAATTGTTAACCCTCCAGCACCCCACCCCGCAACGCTACAACAAAGATCACATTTTCTGACGACAAGAACAATGGCGGACATTAATACACCCATATACTGATTCTAACGGATGTATAAAACACCAAGAACCATATCGTCTAGCAGTCACGGTATATTTAATAATAAATTTCAAATTATACTCTCAAACGAAGGCCAAAACGATACGCGAAGAAAACAGCAAAATGATTTCCAAGCAAACTGCTGTAACCCACGGTAAAACCGCATAACACATCTTAAATCAAGAATTTTGAAACCCCCGATCAATGCAAACAGATCGTGATTACCATGCAAAACTTGAATAATTCCAAAGTTTTCTGGTACAAAAAGTATGCAGCACCCAGAACAAGATGCGCGAATTAATGAAATATTTTCTTCACCATAAAAAATCCGAGAAACAACACAGGTGTGATGTCACCCGCTCGGATAATACAGAGAACGACGTCAGCCAATTTTCATGTTACACCGTATAGCCAACATACAATTTCATATTACTGCCAATCGCCGTTGGTATTAAAAGGAGGCGATCTATCTGGCATATTTCATTGTCACCACATGTCCCAGATTTGGGGTCAGAAATGGGACATGTGACACAGATGAAATTTTAGAGACCTACGTCTCCATACAGCTAAAGAATAACATGAAAGAATACGACCTGAGATTCAGAAGCTCCTTCCATGGTAAATTGACTATTCCGTGAAGCGAAAACACTAAGAAATGCTAAGATATTTCCAAATGCAAAAAAGCATGTATAGTTCTTGTTGCTATGCGAACAAGAATGAGCCTCACTGGCAGACGGGTACCCGGTTCCAGGAGCCGGTAAAGCTTTCTAAATATAGATTCCTAGAGCAGCTAGCTAGCTAGCTTGTATTATCAAAGAGTAATATAATAGTAAGTATTGATTGAAAGAGAAATGTATCAATTTTTAGCTACTAAAGCCTGAATATCTTTCTTCGAAGGGATGATAAAGCATAAAATTCCATACATAGTTTATGAGTAGCCTATTAGATCATCTGTATGGATATCAGATGATGATAGTTATCCCACAGGCCTTTGAATTTTCGTCCATCCATCCCACTACCACATATATATATATATATATATATATAGTAGGGGGATATGTGGTAGTGGGATTGATGGACGAACATTCAAAGGCCTGTCGCTTTTGTTTAAATGGTGCTACTTCAGCTTTAACATACCCTTTTGAAATATTATGGATACACATATCGGGTGTATCTAAATATAGGTTTTTTCGTGACATTATTACGTCATTATTTTTAGAACGGGGGAAGCCTGGCCGTCAAGCGGCCACTGACGTGAAAAAGTAAACACTGATCTTGCTGGCTGTAAATCTTATCTTACACTGCATTAATCCAATAAATAATAATAGTTTGGCGAAATATATTCAATTTCCACTTTATTTGAGGGCAATGATTTATTTCCTGCTTTCATACCATGTTGGAACCAGTATTCGTGCATCAAATGGCTTGCTCATTCAGTCATTGTGTGTGCGAATGGCAACATTTGTGGTGTTCATGCTCAAATAAGTGTTCTAATGATGGTATGAATGGCGATAAATTATACCTCTAGACGATTGAGAGCCAATAACTGTGTACATGTTTGGTTGGGGTGTGGGCATGGGGGGGGGGGGGGCGGGGGGCACTGATAGCAGATGGGTGTTAGTCTAAGTTTACTCATGTGAAAATATTCAGCAGTGTTGTCATTTGTTTAATTCAGTTTAATTATCACTAGCTCACAGGAGATATAGTATGATAACCAGCTGGGTGTGTCGAATTTTGACATGCAGGAGCCGATTTAGAGGTGCAGATGAGATGGGTGGGGGTTGGGGGTGAGTGGGTTGGAAAGGGATTTTATCCTGCATTTCTGGTGATAGACAATTGGCCAGCTAAGGCAGCACCACTGATTGTAAGAGGAAGTCACGGTTACTATATGCATAAAAGTAAATAAGCTTAACTACCTTTGAATACATGTTGATCATGTTTAATTGTGTATTTGGTTAACCATTTCACCGACAAATGAAAAAGTATATTCTTTACGATATAAAACTTATTCTGTTGAATATTCTGAAATAATTAATTTAACTGAAAGCCATTGCTAGCAACAACTGCCTAACAAATTAATTTCAAAATATTCAATAGTTTTCCTGTATTGTAGCATTGAAAATGAGACATGGGGAATTCAGCAGTGAAAATGTTAATGAATAGTTACATGTCCTTGAGGGTTAAAAGTATATGGATGTCTAAAAGTATATGGATGTCTAGGATTCATTACCTACATGTACCTGCAACAATGGATACAATTTACCTGCTTCCAAAAATATTGCAATGTTTATATTTCTACCTAAAAAGACTGGACTGATTGTAAAATTTATTGAATTTTCATAGTTTTATTATTTTCCTAGCTTTATTTTGCTATGCTTAGCAAAGAAATAGTAAAAGAAACCCTAACCTTGACCATGAAAGATAATTCTATACATTTACTACCTCAATTGCTAGGGGCATGTGATTGGGTTATTATTTTATTGGGCCTCAAGACATGATACCAACTGCCATTGCATAAATTGTGTGTATGTAGTTAAAATAACTGAGAACCACCCATGTAGAGACTTACTTCCACTTCACATTCTGCATTAACAATCTACAGCTAATAGCAAAATTAATTATTTAAATAATTACATCATTTAGAATATTGGTGACTGATGGCATATGTTTGATAAAGTAGATAGTATAGAAAGAACAATCAATGTTTACCTCAGTGTATGCAAACAGTGTAAGTTCTACAAAATGGTTTAGCATTTGATAATTACATGTGTGCATCTGCATGTGTCATGTCATGAATTGGTTCAGAGAAATTAGGTGGCATTTCCAGTGTTGAATCACTCACTCCATATTAAAACATTGCTGAACATATGGCCCCCACATCTTTCCAAACATAGAAACCAATTTGTATTTTAAAGAGGAGTGGAGTATACCTGTGGTGTATGAGTATCTAGCCATGTACCATTCACTCAGGAAATGCTGAAAATTAGATGTGTGGAAGCAAGTTCCAGGCAGACAGGGGTGTAACTCCGCCCATACCGGGAAATTTATAGGCTCTAGATAGTAGATTCAATTTAACAATGACCAGGACTGGTGGTAATTGGAAGTTGTACTAATTCAATTACCACATTGGATAAATTGGTAAATTAAAAGAAATTGGAATTGCTAATTGAAATTACTTTGCCCCAAGAATGACTAATTCCCTATTTCTTTTCAATTATTTTATACTTTTATCAACATAGTTTTGTCTCTTAACATAGTATAACATGTGTAATATAACAAAGTGAGTAGGTTTTGACACTTAAAGGCCAAATTGTCCAAAAACAGCATTTGTATTGATCTTGAGATGCCTGGCTCCATAATCAAGCCAGCCATTTGTTGTAAATTTTAAAAATTGTCTACTTTTGATCTCTAAAGTGTAAATGTGCATTTTGTGTGAAAAAATTGAAATTTTCTTATTTATTGCCAACAATTGCTTCTGTAGTAATATGTCTTGAAAGATGTCAATTTACCAATCCTCACCATTACAAGGATAATGCTGAACAGATAGTCCTAGAGCCAGGTCCCACAGCCCCTGGCCCACAGCATATGGCCTCACCATGTTTACTCTGTAAATTTCAGATGTTTTTCCAGTTCAATATTAAAATATACTGTACTGATCAGCTATCTGAGTATGACTGTATTTAGTATTATTTTATTTACTGACTATTATACATTCTCAAGGTTGCTGCCAGGAAAAGAAATTGTCTTAGCCACCACCCCACACCCCCCCCACCCCTCCCCTCTATCCCTCCACACACCATCTAAAACTTTTAGGGGCCTAATGCTCCCTATCCCCACCCTCTGTTTTTGTCACTAACCCCATAAAATACACAATTTGTGAAAATAACACTCATAAGTCTGGAGAGTTTAATAGTAAATTCACCAACTGTCTTGGTGGATTTAAGATTCTATTATGGGGTGTGTCCAACCTAGCAGTCATGGTCTGGGTGGGGTTCCCAATGGTGGTGGGGGTAGGGAGGCGTGTCATGGCCCTTCCCCTATAATAATTGGAAAATGAGATGCTCTGAGTAGTTTCCTGCATATTGATTAATCAATTTATAATCAGATTGAAATTAATTATTGTTAGCTTACCAGAAATTGTCAAAATGCGTCTTCTTACCATTCGGAGCGATTTCAACCAAATGTGGCTGAAAGGACCCAATGGTCGCTGGCTCCAGAATTTCCTTTCAGAATTTTGATTCATCAATTTTTTGGGTGAAAATCTTAGATATTATGAAAGATTTGCCACAAATTGTCAAAACGCTGCTTCACCTTAGTTACTTGACATATTTCAAACAAAATTGGCTACCGTGACCATATCAATGTAGGCTAGAATATCTAATCAGAATTTTGATTGGTAAATTTTTTGGGTGCCATCTTTTCTGAAAATTATCCATCATATCTATTTAAATCCAAATGGTTCGAATGTTAATGGTCCAGGTGAACGGCACAGGCCCTTGGGCTCTTGTTTATTTACTGGGATGCAGGTGGGAATTAATGCCGTCCACAACCCTCCACCCCACCAACCACCACCTCAAGGGTGGGATTGGGGTGGGGGGGGGGGGGTGCAAAGCCAACTTAAATATGGGGTACTGGGTTCTTCCCCAGAACAAATTTTGAAAATCTATGCACATGCACGTACACACCTACCAAACCCACCCACCCCTCTCTCGCCTATGCACACACTGATAATCATTATGACAGTAGGGCCATATATAGCCATCTTGGGCGCATTCGTAAACATTATCTATCGAGCAGCCGCTTGTATTGGTACTATAGCCTACCATGACCCACATGCACTGATGGGGTGGGGGCGTTTCTGACATACCATCGCGGTAATATTTTGCCTTCTAATGTGCATAGAATCAATAATATATTTCTAAAAATGCATAGTAAAATAGTATTTGATGTTAGAATTGTCAATTCAGTCAACTTTACCAGGAGAGCTGACGTAAAATAGCAATTTGCATAGCTTTAAGTAGCGTCAACGGTGGCAGTGTAATGTTGTTTACTAACAAAACAGTGAGCAGCTGGCCATACCCTTGACGGCCAGTCATTTGTGCGCGTGTGAAAATGACATCATACGGGAATTCCGTAAAACCTATTGTTGTATAGCGAAACATAGTTATTGTGTGGAAGACAAAATAGTAATATAGAGAGACGTTTAAATGTATGCCTGACGTTGTAAACGCTATAGCTACTATATAAGCCCTATGTGATTTAGTGACTTGCGAAAACTGGTTGCTTAAATGTCTTTAGCCATCTATCCACAGGCCTTTGAATTTTCGTCCATCCATATCATGACCACATACCCCCACCCTCTACTACATGTATATATACTTACTATATATATATATATATATATATACACCTGTGCAAAAGTTAAGCACCAGCAAAAACAATAGAACGTAGAAACATGATGGTACTACTAGGCTGCCATACTTTTTGTCCCCGCGTTAGCTGACATAATTCCAAGTACGAAATGCACATGCATGCATGACTTCACGCCGCTTGATGTCCGTGCGTGGCGGGAAACAGCACACGTGTTCAGTTATGTAAAAGTCCAGTTTGAGGTGTAGAACATTACATACAGATTTAGGCGACAAGATTAGGAATTTTGTGTTCATGACCGTGGTTTATTTGTACAGAGAGAATTAGCTCTTGATTGTGAACCGCTATGGCAAGACGAAGGTTAAGTGATCGTGTGAAATGGCAAATCATAGGCATGCATACCACTGGTATGTCATGCAGAGAGATTGGCAGACAGCTGAACATTAACCATACTGTAATCAGTCGTTTGATTGCAAAACATGGGCAAACTAACGAGGTGAAGGACAGGCCTAGATCTGGAAGACCGAAGAAGACTACTGCCCGTGATGATCGAGCCCTAGTACGCCTTGTTAGGAGATCTCCATTCACCAACAGCAGAGTGCTCAGCCAGCAATGGGAAATGTGCAATAGAGTGTCAATGTCTACCGTCAAAAGGAGACTGTATGCTGCTGGCATGAAAGCTAGGAGACCTGTCAGATGTCCTCTCCTCACTGCACACCACAAAGAGGAGCGTCTGAGGTGGTGCAACAAAAGAAGACACTGGAACATGAGATCCTGGAGACGGGTACACTGGTCCGATGAAAGTCGGTTCCTGCTTCATGCCACAGATGGTCGAACTCGTGTATGGAGGTCCAGACGCACGGCGTACGACCAACGTAACATCATGGAAGAAGTTCCATTTGGTGGAGGTTCCATTATGATATGGGGGTGCATCTCATTAGATTGTAAGCTGGATCTGTTGACTGTACCTGGAACACTAAATGGACAAAGATATCAAGATTCCATACTGGATAGAGTTGTGGTCCCTCATTTTGTAAATCATGCACCTGGAACCCACCCTATATTCATGGATGACAACGCCCGACCACATCGTGCTAGAGCTGTGCATGAATACCTCCGCCAGAATGCCATCGAAACCCTACCATGGCCAGCAAGGAGCCCTGACATGAACCCTATTGAGCATATCTGGGACATTCTGGGAAACATGGTGAGAAGGAGGGATCCTCCTGTGCAGAACCTACAGGAATTAACAGACGCACTCCATCTTGAATGGCAACGAATACCACAATGGCGTATCAGTCGGTTGGTGACCAGCATGAGACATCGTGTCCAGGCCGTCATCCAGGCACAAGGTGGATATACCCGGTATTAATAATGACAGTCTCAAACTCGTGCACAGATGTTAAACTTCGTTTTCAGACACCATTAATGACAATCTCGCCACGTGTGTCAACTGTAGGGCAATAGTTGTCAGTTGTGTCAACGTAACCATATTCAGGCCTCGTTTTCAAGTTCAAACAAAACATACAGTGTTTCCCCACCGTCATAATCAGCATTCCTCTAGTTGCATTATTACCTCTTGCACTAAGATGGATGGGTACATAAATGTTTATGCTATTGCTTTCTTCATAGCACATGAATATACCCTCGCATGTGCGTAAAAATAGGGTGGTGCTTAACTTTTGCACAGGTGTATATATATATATATATAATATACACATATACATAGAGTATATTATATAGTAGGTATATACGTTGGGCGATATGTGGTAGTGATATGGATGGACGAAAATTCAAAGGCCTGTGATCTGTTATATCTGTATTTTAACGTTAAATAGCACAAACCTTATTCATATTACCTACCTGTTTACATTAGCACCAGCTGTGCAGTTTGTCGTGTTGAAACAATTATTTTACATGATAAGGTGGCATTTCACAGAAGAATCACTAACGCTTCCCTCCTCGCGACAGGCAGGAGTAACGTATTCGTGTTTTTATAACACCCTCGTTTATTTATCGCATTGAATGATGTAGTGACACGCTGTATCGCTCCGTGTCCAACGCACCACCATCGTATAAACCTCCCACCGCGCCATGATGTCATATTTTCTGTCATTTTATGTTTGGCCTTGTCTATATGTTCGTAGATTTCATGCCAATAACATATTCTATTCTGTTCTGTCAATAGGGGAGTCGTTTACCCACGGCAAAACTTTATAATATTGAATGCGCATGCGCGGTGTTTGAGCGCACCATATGGGAGTCGCTGTCCCACGGGGGGTAATATTACATAGTACACCGGCATGAAATGCATTTAGAAAATGCATAAATTAGAGGCAATAGCAGGCCAAGGGCTTATGCCTCGTAAAATGATGATGATAGACCATATAAATGCGTGCGCAACACACACACACGCACACACACACACACACACACACGCAAACACACACCGCAGGCATTGAACTATATGGCCAGACAGGCCCAGTGAAGTATGAACTGGGCACACACTGGAAAACCCTTTAACACATCATATCAGCCAAAACGGCTTCTCCAGTGGTATTGAGAAATGTCTATTTACAGACCAAGATAAGACTATTTTTGAAATTTTACCACAGTAATACTTGGCTCGATAACCGAGCCAGTCATTCCAGTGCTAAACTTTCTAAAATTGCCTTCTCTTGGTCTGCAAATGGATATTTTCTTTTGAAAATTGAAATATTCTTGAACAAATTCAAGGCTTAAAGGATTGAAAAGCCTATATACATGAGCAGAGCCTGATTAACCCTTACCACTCTGATGTCAATATTCTAATTCTATCTTTTACTGTGGTAATAGCAAAGAAACTGGTGTACATTTTTCAACAATTTTAGTGGATCATCGTTAAAAGTAATGTTAACAGAATATGATCCATGCAACTAAATCAGCAAATACAACTACTCACTGCAGTTTCTCCACTCTTATCCAGCAAGCTACCATATACCACATCCAGCAATTGATACATTAACCACATGCCCACTTAATATCTGTAGACTCTCCATCCGAATACGAATCCTAACCGGCTGTTACATCCTGCAATCATACAGGGCAAAGTTCAATAAGCACGAGGTTGATCCTACCTGTCTCTTCTATGCCATGAGGGGCCAGGAAAAGACGCACACTTCCTAACTGCTTGTCATGCTATAAAGGATGTCCGAAGGAAATACATGCCGTTAATCCGTTCATGTCTCTGTGACATGTGTACCATAAATTCCATCCATGTCTGGTCACACAGTGAAACTCTAACTACATTCCTCGTGAACCCATCTACATACCTGAGGAAGGAGCCTTGCCTCTGCATGGCCAGATTAGAAGCCCTGATCAGACAATACTACTATGTCCTGAACCACACAAGAATAGCTAAACTTAATGAGATTGACCTGATTCGTGTATGTGCTGGCTCCTATATTACTCCTGAAGGAGGTGCTCCTATACAAAGGAGGGATCTACGTAACTGAACTGAACTTCCACCAAAAAAATGAACACCAATTCGTCTTAGCTTAATTTGACAATTTAAAGTTTTTACATCAGTGTGGTAAGGGTGTCAGTATAGAGGGACCTTATCGGCTGGGTCAAGTAAGACTTAAGTATAGAATCAATGAAACTATCACAGACCTTTGAATTTTCGTCCTCCCATCCCACTACCGCATATCCACCCATCCCATTACCATATATCCCCATTGACAATTTGACTTAGGCGAAATCATAAACGTCCTTATCGAATACTCTTCTTGTTGTTTCTGTAAATTCCTCATTGCAGTAGGAACACAACCACTACACATTTACTACACTAAATGTGTAGTGCTTGCAGTGCTCCCTACTACAGGAGGAATTTCCATAAACAAAGTGAAGAGTAATCGATGAGAAAAGTGACGGTCACTGGATTCTGACATCAAACTAACCAATCAGCCTTCTGACAATGGTGCGGCATTGGTGCCCATAGATGGAAATAGCATACCATAATTCTATATATTATGTAGTGCCTAGTCTGCCTACTAAATATAAATTTCATTACGTATAGGTCAAAATGCTGATAAATATTTTAAAACTAATTTAACTGAAAGCTGGTGGTACCTTAGGCAGTACCAGCTTCCAGTCAAATTAATTCCAAAGTATTCAACAGCTTACGTGGGGCATATTTCTTTTTACCTATTCTCATCTAATTTATCCATTATGAAAACAAGCCTGATTCGATGACAAAGCAGCAGAGTTATCCTGCTTGCCAATTTTCAAAAATAATCTTCTTGACTTGTAAATGGACACTCATTAAAAAATCCCAATTATCTTGACGAGTCTTGGCTCTCAAACCTTTTAAGTCTTAAATTTGTTCAAGAAAGTTTCAATTTTCTCATAGAAAATGTCAATTTGCATACCAAAAGAAGACTATTTTTGTACATTTATCTCTGGAATGACTGGCTCTGTTACAAAACCAGTCATTCCAGTGGTGGATTTTCAAAACAAGAACGTTGAAGTATGATATGTTTCGCCTGTACACCCTGTACAGTCATGGATAATGTGGATTGCCATTTTCATACAAACTAGTGATGGTCTAAAACTGAAAATGTAGGCAAAATTCCACAAATCAAGTTAGTTAATGCTGCACATTGCATCCCAGCGTGGTCGAGAACAATTGTGTAGTTTCATTGAAATCGGAATGGCCATTGATGAGTTACAAGGCAAATTAAAAAACTTTAACAAAAAAAAGAGGAAAATATTCAACGTACAATACTGTGAAAAATATGGGCAAAATTCTCCAAAATCAAATTAGTAACAATGCGGATTGCATCCCAGCCTGGTCTAGAACAATTGTGTAAAGTTTCATTGAAATCAAAATGGCCATCAGATGAGTTACAAGGCAAACTAAAAACTTTAACCAAAAAAACATGGAAAGTATTCTAAGTCCAAAATCGTGAAAACCCCCCAAAAAATCTTCCAAAATTAAATCTGTTCTCATGCGGTTTGCATCTGTGTGTAGTATAGATCACTTCTATAAAGTTTCATAGAAATCGGATGAGCAATTGTTGAAAATTAAGTTGATTAATAAACCTTACCTAAAGTACAAATACGGACGCCGTCGACAGTAATTTCTATAATGTCTCTCTTCTGTTTCGCAGGCGAGACAAAAATAATCTTCTGTTGGTCTGCCAATGGACATTTCTCAAGACATAAGCCGTTTTTTTGGCCGACTTGAGTGTCGAAGGGTTAAATGGTTCAATGTGATTAACCCTTTAACCCTCATATCAGCCAAAAACGTCTTCTGCCAGTGGTCTTGAGAAATGTCCATTTGCAGACCAAGGGAAGAATATTTTAGAAAATTTACCACTGGAATGACTGGATCGATAACCAAGCCAGTCATTCCAGTGGTAAATTTTCTAAAATATTCTTCCCTCCAGGTCTACAAATAGACATTTTCTTTGAGAAAATTGGAATTTTTTTGGAAAATTTTGAGTGTTAAATTAATGAAAATATATTTTTGTTTGAAACATTGCAGCTCCTCAGCCACAAGTAAGAGAACATCGGATTTCTCAGTCTGATGGCGGAAATAAGGGCTTTGTGGACAAATCACAATCAGATGGCAGAAATAAGGGCTTTGTGGGCAAATCACAATCAGATGGCAGAAATAAGGGCTTTGTGGACAAATCACAATCAGATGGCAGAAATAAGGACTTCGTGGACAAGTCCAGCAGGTGCAGCACGACGGTAACCGAAATGGAGCTTAATAAAGCGGATGTAGATATACTCAGTGCCAGAGAATGGGCAATATTCAACGAGGTATGTACGTGACTTTAACCCTTTAACCCTCGAATTTATTCAAGAAAATTTCAATTTCCTCAGAAAATGTCCATTTGCAGACCAAGAGAAAACAATTTTTGAAAATTTACCACTGGAATGACTGGCTTGGTTATGGAGCCAGTCATTCCAGTGGTAAATTTTCAAAACTGGTAATCACCATATCATACAGAATCACTTAAAATAATGGAATCAAACTCAGTAGGTGGCTTCTTTATGATGGGTGGATGTGCCTTTTGAAGAATACACCTTTATAGGTCCAGGATTTTGGCTGAAAATTTACTTTTAGTGCAAAAACTCACAATTTTTTGTCATGGTGCTGTTCCCATTGGTAATTACTGTCAATCAGACACCAATATACTTGCATTTCTTCATCCACCTCTTTTACTGTGACCATTGTCCCATTGGTAAATGTCATCTGTTGAGTCAATAATGTTGGGACTGGCTGGCTTATTGATGAATGTTACATATATACCTTTCCCATGGGTCTATGAAGTCAATGACACCAATATTCTTGCATTTCCTCATCCGAATCTTTACTATGACCATTGCCCATAGGTAAATATCATCTGCTGGGGGAAATAATGTCAGGATTGCTGCCCCATTGGTCAATGGTACCTCTTTCCCATTGGTCGATAGCAAAAAAATTGATGTGGTATTATGTGATCGCACCGTCCGGGCAGGGATGGTTGGCCAACCAGGTGGTGGAGTGGTTTTCTGATGATAACTCTGTTACCCGTTATCAGATAAATTTGAAACTTCATAGACTCGTTAGACTAGGGCTGGGGAAGAAGCTTATCGAAATTGACGATGATCGGAAATCCAAGATCCGGAGCTGTCGGACACCTGGAGCCATCTTGAAAATTGGTTTTCGTACGATAACTCGGTTATTGTTTATCAGATCTCATCACTTTGAAACTTCGTAGAGTGGTTGGTTGGCATAAGTCCTATCGAAATTGATGATGATCCGAAATCCAAGATGGCCACCAAACACTGGCAGCCATCTTGAAAATTGGTTTCCAGATGAAAACTCCATTACCGTTTATCGGATCGCTTTGAAACTTCATATGGTGGTTGCACTAGATCTTTAGAATAAGCTAATCAAAATTTGACGATGATCCAAAATCCAAGATGGCTGCCAGACACTGGTGGCCATCTTGAAAATTGCTTTCTCCTTCGATCAATACTCACCATTCTATTAATTCTGATACAGCTAGCCATGATAGCTGGGCCCTAGGACTATAGACTTAGTAAGCTTTACTGACTCCTGGAACCAGGTACTCGGCTCCCAACTGCCGAGTACCCGTTTGCCATGAAGCTCATTCTTGTTTGCATAGCAACAAGAGACACATGCTTTTTTGCAGTTGGAAGTCTTGAGATTATACTAAGTCTTTTTTCTGTGTAAATTGTGATAGCTGTGCGCTCTCTAAAGGATATTTGGATTACCATGGATGCTGCCGATGATAACCAGGTTGTATATTTCCATGTTATTCCATAGTTAAAAGACTTAGGTCTTCAAAATTTTGTCTGTGTGGCATGTTTCAATTTCTAACCCCAAAGAATCTGGGACGTGTTAACAATAAAATATGCCAGATGATCGCCTTCCTTTAACCCCAACGGGCGATCAGCAGATATGAAATAGGTGTTGGCTTGTCAGTGATTTAAACACGAAAATCGGCTGACGTCGTTCTCCGTAAGATCTGAGCGGGTGATGTCACACCGTGTTACTCGGATGTTTATGTGAAGAAAATGATTCATTAATTCGCGCATCTGATTCTAGGTGCTGCATACTTTTTGGTACCAGAAAAACTTTGGAATTTTCAAGTTTTGCGTGTTATCACGATCTGTTTGCAATGATCAGTGGTCTGCGGTTGTACGTGTTCTACAGCAGTTTGTTTACATTTTGTTGTTTCTTCACATATCGTTTTGGCCTTCGTTAGGAGTATAATTTATATTTATTAGTAAATATACCCCGAAAGCTATGCGATATGATTCCTGGTTCCGTTATACATCCTTGAGGATCAGTTTATGGGTGTATTATTGCCCGCTTTGTTCTTGTCGTCATAATCAATGCGATCTTTGCTGTAACGTTGCGGGAGGGTTATCAGTTAATTTATGGTCAAAATAATTTGAAAATTAATTGTCTGCCTTCCATTTCTGTTTCGTTCCGCTTGCTTTTGTAGGTTTGTGCTTATTTATAGGCCAAGCCATCCCTGCCATCATGTGACGAGTGCCACAAATTCGTACAGGTTCTGTTCAAGGACCATGTCTGTTTCCGCTGTACTAAGTGTAATCTTGACAGTAGGTGTAACGTTTGCGCAGTGTGGTCAGTCGATATGATGCTGAAGTTCCTTGCCCAGAAGGATTTGGCAGGGTCTGACGCGGGGTCAGGCGGTCCGAAAGTAAATCGTGGAGTGTCCGTTTCGGCCCTTGGGGGCATCCCATGTCTGCAACCGGAGGTGGCGGAGATGGCACCGTCGGCGTGGTTTGGTCCTGCTATGCAAGGCTTCTTGCATAGCGTTCTGCCCATGCTGCCAAAAGTTGTAGGGCAGTCTCTCCCCATGTTTGATTCGGACCCTGTCCTTGGACAGGGTTCTGGACTGGCCACCGAGGGAGCCGTCTCATACGGCCCCCTGGCAGTCCCGTCGGGCTGCGGCCTGACAGGTTCTGTCTCTCTGCGGCCACCTTCGGGTGGTCCAGTAGCGGTGGCCGGTCCGTCAGGCACGGTTTCCTTGTCTAGTGACGACTCTTCAGGGTCTGAAGATGAGGAGGCCAAGGAGGAGAGGTTGCTGCGGCCTGTGATGCCGCAGGTGGAGAGCATGGAGTTCGATTCCGTCCTGGATGGAACCATCCTCATTCTGTCTGGCTTGGCGCAAGCCAGGGCAGCCGCTCCGCCCATGGTTGAGGCCACTCCGGTACCGGTCCCAGGTGACAGGTGTGGCGGGCCAGGCGTGGTACTCACCTATCTCGCCTGGTCCGGCGGTCAGACATGGGGTGCCATGTTCCTCAACCGCTACGGGTCCGCACGGTTTTCCGTGCGGGCCTACTCCATGGACTGGTGTGTTCCATGGGGTGGCGGCGGAACCGTACGGTACCGGAGTTCCTGTCATATCAGCAATGGCTCCTAGCTGGGAGGCCGTTGCTGGTAGGGTGGTGAACATGTCAACAGGTGATGTGTTCACGGGAGTGTCCTCCTCGGAGACGGATTGGTCTGAGGCTCTGGCTTGGCTAGCCAGAGTAGACCCGTCTGTGGTTTCGACCACATCCGAGGAGGATGCACCCCGTCCATCGGTGGCATCGATTAGGATGGGGATCTTGCCCGCAGCCCGGATCCAGTCTATTGGACTGGATCCAACGTTTATTGAGTTGCTTGATGCTATTTATAGCAAACAACTCATGACCAAGGGCCAGCTTCCTGCGGCCTCCAGCGAGGTGCGGCCGAGGTGTCATATTCCACGGGGGGGGGTGGAATACGACAGTTATGGTGTTGTCCCGTCGATCACCGAGGATGACCGATGGGTACTGGGTGTCCAGAGTGCTGGAGCGGGTGGCCCCGCCCCGGCACTGGTGGACAAAGCTCAGGTACACCATGATGAAGTCCTGTCCCTATGTGATGAGGGTGTGAGGGCAGCAATGAGTGCTGTCAACCATTCTTATCGTCTTCTTCAGTAGGTGTGGACTGAAGCGGGGGCAGGCCACCCTGTGCCACCTGTGGCGCTTTCGTGCATTAATGACGGCCTGGTGCTGTCTATGGACGCATTGGCAAGGGTGCAGGTGCGTGTGACCAAGTCCAGGAGGCAGATGGTTCTTGACCATATGCGTCCAGCTTCTGCCGTCAGGGAGTACCTTCTTGGGACGCCCCTGACAGGCGCTAGCATCTTTGGTGGCCAGGCACGGGCCATCTTAGAGGACACGGCCAGCATTGCGCAGAATCGTTTGGGTGGTTAATCTGCAGCTAGAGCTAGTGCATCAGGCGCGAAGGGCAAGGGGAAGGGTAAGTCCTCAAAGGGCGGAAAGAAGGGAGCGGATCATACCTGAGGGTACGAGAGCTCCATTCGCATCTGCCTGGACCGCACCTGTGCAACAGGAACAGCGGTGCCAGTTAGACCGGCCAAGCCAAGACCAAAATGGTTCTCTCTTTCTCTCGGCAAGAGAGGCGGGGGGGGGGGGGGGGGGAGCGGATCGCGAGCCAGACACCCCCATTAGGCGGCGAGGCGTCTATAGTGGGTGGAAGACTCATGCGTTTTGGTGAGCTGTGACGTCAGACAGTCTGGTCCTGGGGTGGTTATCCCAGGGGTACATGCCAGAGAGGTGGGACTTTCCACCTCAGAATCTGTCTTTGGCACCTGTCTGGACACCCTTTCCAAGGGAACCAGACAAGTTAGAAGCCATTCAAAACGAAGTGTCAGGTTTGCTTCTGAAGGGAGCAATAAAACCAGCAAACCCAAACACTCCAGGCTTCTATTCAAACATGTTCCTTGTCCCCAAGAGCACAGGGGGATGGAGACCTGTACTCAATCTCAGGCCATTAAATTGGTTTATCCATACGCCTCGGTTTCAGATGGAAACCCCGAGGTCGGTAATGGCAGGATTGAGGAAGGGAATGTGGTGTGTATCAATCGATCTGAAAGATGCATATTTCCACATTGCAATGAACAGGAGTTGTCACAGGTTTCTGAGATTTGCTTTTCAGAATCAAGTATGGGAGTTTATAGTCCTCCCGTTCGGCCTGTCGACAGCTCCAAGGGTTTTCACAAGAGTGGTCCTTGCAGTGACAGCATTTCTCAGAAAAGAGAATGTGGTGCTTCACACCTACATAAACGATTGGCTGATCAAAGCAAACACATCAGCCAGGTTAGAGGTGGATACTGCTCTGACTGAAGTTGCTTTCAGATCTAGGCTGGATAGTCAACAAGGAGAAATCCGAGTTGACACCCACTCAACATTTTGTTTATTTAGGGATTCGATCTCGAGGAGGGCAGGGTTTACCCATCAGAGCCCAGAGTGGTGTCTCTGTTAGCCATCCTCAAGAGTTTTCAATTGGGAAACCACATTCAGGTGAGGCGGTTTCTTCAGATGCTGGGCATGATGGTCTCCATGGAGCAGGTAATCCTGTACGCTGCTCCGATGCGAAGACCTATCCAGTTGTATCTGATGTCTCTGTGGAAACAGAGAACAGAACCCCTGTCAAAGCTGGTGCCAGTTTTGGAGCCGATAATGTTGCATCTTGTATGGTGGAAAAAGCGTTAGAATCTCCTAGTAGGGGTTTCGCTGCACCTACCCCACCCCCAGCTGTCCGTGTACACGGATGCGTCGCTGGAGGGATGGGGGGGGCCTTCCTGGGAGAACACCAGGTCTAGGGCACATGGACTCTCCAGGAGAGCCAGCTGCATATCAATCTGTTGGAAATGATGGCAGTGGAACTGGCATTGGAAAAGTTTCTTCCAAAAGTCAGGGGCACAGCGATATTGATACGGTCGGACAACTCGACAGTGGTATCATACATAAATCGCCACGGCGGGACCAAGTCACCCACACTGTGTATCAAAGTGTGGCACTTGATTCAATGGTGCAGGAATTACCGGGTTGTTTTGAAAGCAGCTCACATTCCTGGCCGATTGAACATTCTGGCGGATGCTTTGTGTCGCAGACAGAGAATTCTGCCAACAGAATGGTCTCTCAACCCTCCAGTTCTACACAGGATCTTCGAGCATTGGGGCAAACCCAATGTGGACTTGTTCGCCACAAGGGAAAATGCTCAAATCATGACTTATGTCTCGCCGATTCCAGATCCAAATGCCGTTGATACAGACGCTCTGGCGATAAGCTGGAGAGGGATGCACGCTTACGCGTACCCACCCACCATTCTTCTGCCGAAGGTATTGGTGAAAATCAGGGAGGAACCGTGTCTGGTCCTGCTAATAGTGCCATTTTGGCCCAGCAGGGCGTGGTTCACGGATCTTCTAGATCTGCTGGTGGAAAACCCAGTGCAGTTACCCGAGATTCCGAACATAATCTCCCAGGCCAAGGGATGCTTCCTACACGAGCGTCCCGAAATGTTCAAATTAACTGCGTGGATGTTATCAAACAACGTTCCACGTTGGAAGGCTTTTCTCGACAAGCTGCAGATTTCATCGCAGCTGCGAGAAGGAGGTCAACCTTCAAGTCATATAACAACAAGGTTCAGATTTGCAGACTGGTGTGAAGAAAAGGGTATTGATACTTTTCAATCCACTATTCAGCAGATAGCAGACTTTCTCTGTGAGCTGTTCTTTTCAGGACTAGCTCCTGTCACAATTGCTGGATACAAGTCAGCTTTGGCATCAGTTATCCCTTGTCTAGCCAACAGGGATAGTCCAGAGGTGGCCCAGTTGAATGTGATGGTGAAGGGAATGAGCAATCTCCGACCGAGACAACCGGTAGTCATTCCAGCCTGGAGTCTATCTTTAGTGCTTAATGTACTGGCCAAGCACCCTTTCGAACCATTGCGTTCGGCTAGTCTAAAGCATTTGACTCTAAAGGCGGTCTTTCAATTGGCAGCTTCCTCAGCTAGAAGGCGCAGTGAGATCCATGCACTTTCAGCTTAGAGGGACCGATTTATTGTCTCCGGAGAGGGTCTGCATCTACTGCCAAGAGCAGAGTTTATGTCAAAGAATCAATCTGAGATATCCCGGCAAACCGATCATTATACCGAAACTAACTAGGTTTGATCATGATGCCAGTGTCTGGTGCCCAGTCCATGCTTTGACTAAGTACAAAAAACGGACAGACTCGTAATGGTCGAATGATAGACATCTGGGGATCTGCCATAAGAAGCCATATGGCACCGCATCCATGGATTCTATCTCTCGTTGGGTAGTTGACTGCATTCAGACTACCCATGAGATTGCGACTGGGCACCAGGTGCAATGCGCAAGGGCACACAATGTTAGAGGAATAGCCTCCTCGACCGCCCTTTACAATGGTGTTCCGTTAGAGGACATCATGGCTGTTGCACAATGGCACTGTGAGTCCTCTTTCACGGATTACTATATGAGGGATGTGTCAGACTCCGCCAATCCACTCGCTTTAGCTGTTTTGAAACGATAGTTAAACGACCACACTGCTCTTCTCCATTTTTTGGCATTTGTAAGAAAGAATTAAGAAGCAGACATGGTCGGGCGAGAGGATGTCAACCAGATTGTGTCACTGATGGCCGGACAAGTGAATGGTTGGAGGCTCCATGTCTGGAATCCAAATATCATGAGGTAATCCAAGATTGAGAGTTTTTTGTATTATGTCTATATATCATGTTCATTCATCATATATTCATGCTCATTCCCAGGCTAATATATGCAAAGAGCAGTTAACCCTCTTGGCATATTTGTGTTTCAGGCGAGATGCATGTTCGTGAGTTCTCTCCCTTTTCTTAGGAGAAAAAAGTGTGGGGTGGGGGGCAGTGATGCAAATGTGATTCGGTTCTGTTAACTTGATGGTCCTTTTATGTCTCCATTAATCAAGTTTAAGTCTAGCTCTTTCTCCAAAGGGCAAAAGTAGAAATTGATGGCTTGCCCCTTCCCACCAGGTTCCTGACTAAATCTGGTGTATATCAGAAGTAATAGAATGTTGAGTATTGATCGAAGGAGAATGAAGGAAATTTCAATTTCCCTTTCTCCGAGATCTAACAATACTCACCATTCTATTACGGACCCAGCCTCCCAGCCCCACGGAGGCAAGCCATGGGTATCTATTGTTTGGTGGCTATGCAAACAATATGAGCTTCATGGCAAACGGGTACTCGGCAGTTGGGAGCCGAGTACCCGGTTCCAGGAGTCGGTAAAGCTTACTAAGTCTATAGTCCTAGGGCCCAGTTATCAGGGCTAGCTGTATCAGAAGTAATAGAATGGTGAGTATTGTTAGATCTCGGAGAAAGGGAAATTGAAATTTCCTTCATTCTGTCTGATAACTCTGTTACGGTTTATCTGATCACTTTGTGGTTGGACTAGGTCTGTAGAAGAAAGCGTTCGAAATTGACGATGATCCAAAATCCAAGATGGCCTCCCGCTACTGGTATATGGTGGTTGGACTAGGTCTCGAGAATCGACGATAATCGGAAAAATTCATTGATAACTCGGCATTATCATTTATTGGATTGCTTGGAAACTTCATAGGCTGGTTAGACTTAAAGCTCTGAAGAAGAAACGTATCGAAATCGGCGATGATCCTAAATCCAAGATGGCCAGCAGCAATTGGCAGCCATCTTGAAAATTGATTTGTGTGTAGTGGATTACTTCATGGGATGGCTCGACTTGGTCTGAAGAAGAAACTTATTGAAATTGTAGATGATCCAAAATCCAATATGGCCACCAGCCACCGGCGCCGATCTTGGAAATTGATTTCCAGACGATAACTCCATGACTGTTCCAAATAGCGGATCACTTTAAAATTTCATAGGATGACTGCATGCATGGTATACATCTGATAGTTCTTATTCATCAATGTGTCATCATGACGAGGTATTATTCACTGTTTGCGAACTTATTCATCAATGTGTCATCATGACGAGGTATTATTCACTGTTTGCGAAGCTCTTGTTGTGTTAGTGGTATTTAGGATGATTGCCTCGTTGGTCAATAATAATGGCTCAATGTGATAAGGACCATTGGTCTATGGCAAAAGTAATGCTTCAGGTGGGCCATTTTGCTCATTTTCTCGTAAACACCATATCATACAGAATCGCTTAAAATAGTTTACGGACACTTGGTATATGCCACAGTTATGATACGCAGATTCTGAAGGATTTACCAAAATTCTGTGTGAAAAATTGGCTTTTTAATGCAAAAACTCGTGATATTTAACTTGAAAGGCCAGGTGACCTTATGCCATGGCGGCCGCCGTTCGTCCGTCAAATCGCTTCTCATTTATGCTTTGACCAATTTCTGGAAAATAGATGGAAATCGTTTAAAAGACTGTATGGATCAGGCTGAAACTCATTAGATTTAATTCCATCGATAACTAAGGGTACCGGTAATTAAGTTTGTCCAAGAGAACTTGGTTGTCATGGACCAATCAAAATTTTGGGTTTTGTGGCCATATTGGAGTTTTTTATTGGTTGGATGGACCCTATTAAGGTTCAATCTGATTGTGTGGTCAGCGTTCATCATCATCACAATCATATATAATTGTAACAGAGAATACTCGTTCATGGAGCTGGAATATAGTCCGTCAAGTGTACAAATTGTATGTCTTTGATGGATTTACTGTTTAATAAACATTTTGTTGAATATTTCAAAACTAATTGACTGAGCATTGTAACAGCACCCAATCAAATTAGTTTCAAAATATTCAACAGCTTAGAATCTATAAGTTACCATGGGATTCTGCGAATTCAGGATTCAAATTATTCATAATTTTGCACCTACAGATATTTTGAGATCGGACAAGATTTAAGTGGTGGGGTGGGGGGGGGCAAACTTACCACATGATAAAGTGGAATGCACATAGCAATTGCATTGTTTAATTTTTTAGATGAAGCTCAAAACATAAAATCCTGTGTCTGAGAATCTGTAATACCTCTGTCCGGTATCAGAAAACGTCAAATCATGTGTGAATGTTGAAAGATGTAAAGAAAATGTAATCAAAGTTGTTATTACACCACAAAAACATCCATTACCGTTCAATCACTACTTGCTAAATCAAATATCTGCATTTAGCTATCAGAATAAAATTTTTATACTCGCTTACATACCCCCTAATGCCAATACCATCACCATGTAGACCCTCAACCAGGCTTCTGGTAGAGGGACCGCCTGCATTAGCCTTACAATAGACTGGCACCAGTCTGTACACACTCCTTGGTGACGCCCGTCACTAAGCACGCTCGCGCATGCACAGTAGGTCCCAAATGTGAAACCTGATTCACTTTTCAAATATTCTGCTAGCAGTACAGTTTGCCTGCTATTAATCTGATATAAAAGTTTTAGCTTTGCTACTGAAAGTTTTCAGTTATTACTATATTTGACACGAATTATGCCTACCATGAAACCAATCCTTCCCAAGTTATGTTTAACTTTTATATCATGGTGTTTTAGAGGTGTTTGTAACTCTAGGTTTTGAGTTACCGGTTTTCGTGTCACTACTCCAGTTTTCAAGGTTAGAGTAACCAGGCCTATTATATACCATCAAGAGTACCATGTTATAAAATAGCCAGTACCACTCCTATTAACGTAGTTCCTAGTGCCCTCAGACATCATCATTCAGGAATCATTATGATTCCTTTCTTCAGTCACTTTCTTAAGTACGCCTATGACGTATCCTCATCAAAGCTAGCTGCTTTATTTCTTATCATTTCTTATTTTTCAAAGGAAGTGTCCTTAACTTCCGAGAAAGTAAAATGTACGTCAATCAAGTGTGATTGTTTTTCACGCTAAGGACTATGCGGGCCACGTTTACCTGAGGTGTACCTCCTGCTCCCCTCAAAATAAAAAATGTGTGGGATTTGTAAGCGTTGGCCATTGGTCTTATCTAAATCGTTCTTCAAAGATTTTGTCATTAAGCCTGCGCAAGTGGGCTAAGCCGGTTTCCTTGACATCTAGGCAACAGATCAAGTCTCCAAAAGGTAAATCTGCCGACTCGAGAAAGAAGCCTGGTAAGTCATCCTCTGGTAGGAGCCAGGCCAAAGACCATGGTAGTCTTGAGGATCAACATACTCCTCAAGAGATGGCATCGGTGGCGGAAGCTTCCGATTTGTCATCACATGCAAAAGTTTGTTTCTCAGTGATACCGATTGCCAGGAATGTTTTAGGATCGCCGATCGCCTCTGCTCCCGTCTCTGCTCCTGGCTTGTCCGGGCAAGCGGGTTTGCCGTCCGGATTGTCTTCTGGTTTTACCGGGCATCCGGAAATGAGCACCGTGATTGTTTCTGGCTTGGCTGAACATCCGGTGACTCATGATAATCTGGCTTTTTCGTCAACTTCCGCCGTTTCCGGCTATAGAGTTCCGATTCCGGTAGGGAGAATGTGGCATTGCATCATCCGTCTACTTCCGTTTCCGGTTTTTCAGCTTCCTCTTCCGGTAGTAGTGTTACTACTTCCGGTAGCAAGAATGCTTATCTGGGTCTGTTGGACCTGGCATTGCATCATTCATCTATTTCCGTTTCCGGTTTTTCAGCTTCCTCTTCCGGTAGTAGTGTTGCTACTTCCGGTAGGAAGAATGCTTATCTGGGTCTGTTAGACCGGGCATTGCATCATTCATCTATATCCGTTTCCGGTTCAGCTTCCTCTTCCGGTAATTCTGTACATCCGGGTTGTAGAATCTTGATCAGTTTCCTGTAGTCTACTTCCGGTTACGCATTTCCGTTTTCCTTTTTTCCACATCCGGATTTCGTACAGCCGGGGATAAGGTCATTTCCGGTTTTCATGGATCTTTCCAGTGTTCTAGGATTAGCTTCCGGGTCTGTCTTCCTGTTTTGGATTTCAGGTGATAGAGAACTTCCTGGGGTTCCAGTTTTGTTCTTCAAGTCCGGTTTACATGTTCGCTTTCCTAGAATCTTGTCATATTCTTGCCTAAGATTTAGTCATATTTCCGTATTTGTTTAATATTGGAAATGTTGAATGGCTGGAAATATTCATTGCCAGTCTCTCTTGGAATTGTAGTCTATTGAGACATTTATTCGTTTATCAGTGACAATTTTCAACGTAATTAAAGACTCTTCTGACTGGTTGCTGTATGGGTTTTTTGTTGCAGATTATTTTATATGCGCATATCATCAGCCGATAAGTCAATCTATTCTACGCATTATCTCGAGATACGATTTTTACTTAAATCCAACTTTAGATGGCCAGTTGTCTTCGGGCCAGTCAGCCTTTTTTCACGCTCCTTTTACCTCTTATGTCGGCAGGTTGACATATTTATTTTAACCAAAGGGAGTGAATTTGTATATGGAAAACCCTGATCTGGCGTAAATCGTAGTCTAGTTTTGTCAGTCGCTGAAAAGAATTAGATTCAGTAAAGGTTTCATAGGGATCAGTATGACTAAAAGATTATTGTCTACAAGAACAATAGTCGCTTAGAAAAGATAATCAAGCAGATAAGGGGGCAGGAAGAAGGAATATAAGCCGAATTCTTCTGCGTTGACATAGTTTCGGTGAGTTCGCCTTGTTTTAATTTTTTCCAGATTTTTGGTTGTTTTCCCTTTTCTAGCGTAATTTTTTTGCTCTATTTTGACTGGGTTGCTGCAGGCCTCCGGACGGTGGTTTTGGGGGGGGGGGCGGGGACGGGGACTCGGGATTTGCTGGTTTTGTTTGGGGGCGGTCTGGCTGAGGGTTGTTGGTGAAGCGAATTCCAGTCGAGTCGGTCCAATTGCCAACCCGGCCTACTTAAATTAGTCAGATCGGCCTAGGATAAAAAGCCATGTCGGCTCGATTTAATGGTCAAATAGGCCTAGGAATGCATTCAACTGGCTTCTTTCTTCTTCTTTTCGATCGCTGGTATCACACTTGGAGAGCCGTTCTCAAGATGAAATCTTTTTACCTGGCTGGAAGCATGGAATAATTGGGAATCTCATATTTCTATATCCTTGATTTCAGAATTTTTCTTCAAAAATTGATGGTATGGAAATATGAGATCCCTCTTATACCAGTCGTATTATACCAGCATTAGTCGTCTGTTGGTGGATCTAATAATATTTACTGGCATTTATCTCTCTTTATTAAAAGACGGTCAGAATTATTAGTGTCTATTATTTTCACTAACGCGCAACTATTTTACATAAGACGTAGACAATCTTTATCCTAAAAGCACTATCTTTTTAAGACGATGGCGATCTTAAGATATTACCGAGATTTCCGTGTATGTCATGGTATACAGATTATCGTGTGTAGTAGCTACCATAGAAGTCTAGGTAGGCCTGCTACACTCGATAAACTTTATCCTATTTAAGCGTACTGGTTAGCCCAATAGTATTGCTACAGCTATGTTCATATGTACAGTTAGATGCGCAGTGTCGGTTCAGCCTAATAGTGCACCTATAGGTATATACATGTGTGCGCATATGTGCATTTGTATGTGGTTATGGGTGATACTGTAGGGTCAACTCGACCCAAGGGTATATTCGCACATGTTAGGCATAAACATAGGTCGAGTTGGAACTAGGCCGAGTTGAGGGTGGGCCGGGGTGTATTTGGGCTGAGTTGACTGGATACCGGTGAAGCCACTGGCAACTTTCGGTCGGATTGTTCCCGGACTGTTCGGTGGGTCTTGGGTTTTTTGCTCGTTGAAGTTGTCTGGGGGCTGGCGACGGGCCGGTTGGAGTGGGGTGGGGGTTGCGCTGGAGGGGTGGAGGAATGGCTGAGAATCTTTGGATTTAAGCAGCCACCAACAATTTTCGGTCAAAATGTTTTCAAAATATTTTGCAGGTCCAGAGATATTACAGTTGTAATATGTCGTCTGCAAAATTCAGTATCCAGACAGTTAATATAAAGTATCAGTGTTCGATCTTTCCTTTTATCGGGATTTCTAACACAATGTCATTTGTTATTACAAAGATGAAATTATTGATTCTAAGACTATAAATATAAGAATCAATAAATATATACAAAATCTTTTAAGTTTTCTGCCTCTGGGCATAAATATCGAATGGTTTAGGATATCTAATTGATCAGTATGCCTAAGCCAAGTCTTGAAGCTGGCTTGTTTTTCCTATGTTGTTGATTTAAATATAGGACACAGTTTTGCAATCATTATAGGATCCTGTCACGTTCAGGCTGTAGAAGAAGTGAGTGCAATCTTGGGAGTTAGTCGACCTTAGGTATATATATATATATATATAAAACCCTGTGACTTGATGAATGAGTCTAGGTCGTTTTTGTATGTGTTTTATGTTGGCGCGTTAATTGCTTCTGTTGGTAAAGGATTCCATACATTAACACTATTTGTAAGAAATACTTGCGTAGATCAAGTATTATTTGACAAGCTGACAAGATGATCTGTCAAGCCCGAGCGGCTAGGCAACCGTTGATGTATTCAATAACAATTTTCTTGTTAAATCTGCTCCATTATTATATGATTTTTAAATTAGATAGTCAAATGTTTGCCATAGTTCTCTTAACAGGACCTTGTCATGCGTTCTATTCGTAGAATTGTGATGATGTCATCACAAGTAAGTTTCCCTTATTTCATCTTTTTGGGTGGTGGTTTGGGAAACCGTAATTTCTTTTCTTCATTTTATCTTGCTAAATTCTGTCACAATTTGAGGTTTTCGAATTCCAGTCGGGATTATTGCAGATCTCAGGTACAGGATCTGGCTATATCTTGACTCTAAGCACTCCCTTAGGCTTACTATGGGTTTTTTGATTTCCCACGATATCTGGTTAAATCTCTATAAATAAAATTATCTATAATTTTTGCAGAGTCTTTAGCTTTTTAATAAGTTAAGCTATACCGATATGAGACTTTTCTCCATTCAGAGTAAACGGTACTATTAAAATATCCATAATAAACATGAGTTACCTCTTTAGTGAGGGCTAAGCAATAAGGATATAGCCCAGGATTTTGGTTGGAGCATCATGGCAGATGTAATCTATGTGTGGTTCTATAAGCAGTCCTCTTTAGCATATAGTAAGCTTGCCACATCTTTAAGGGCGGCCCTTATCAAAAGGGCCAGATATTCTTGGATCTAGAACCCTTCTCTGCAGTCTCCTCCCAAATGGTCTTCTGTTCCTCTAATCAGAAGCTATTAGCTTTAGAGGGGTTGTTGTCTTCTATGCTTGTCAAGGAGTCTAAGAAGAGGCTCTTCTTTGGAAAGTAAATCCAGGCTTCTGTTCTGGGTTGGATTCGTTCAGTCTTCTTCTTCTTCTTCTTTTCGATCGCTGGTATCACACTTGGAGAGCCGTTCTCAAGATGAAATCTGTGGTTTTCTGCAGTTCTTCCACAGGCCCATACAGCTTTTCAAGAATAGAGGTTGACAAAGGCCAGATCTCTTCTCTCAGCAGCTGATACGTACTGCAACATTGAAGTATGTGCTCTGTGGTCTGTTCTGCTTCTCCACAAGGACAAGCGGGCGATGTCGTAAGGTGGAACCGCCTGTACATGTGTTGGTTTAGTCTGTTGTGTCCAGTTCTGAGACGAAAAATGGTCACTTGCTCTGGCCTCGAGAGATGATGGTAGGCATCTTCTGATTGAGGTGTTCTATAGAGGGACTTAATGATAGTCTTCATCTCTGTATGGGTAACCATGTTTTCTGTCTGATTCTCTTCTGCACCCACCTTTGCCATCTTGTCTGCTTCCTCATTTCCTTGGACTCCACAGTGTGAGGGGATCCACTGCAGTGCTATCCGAAAGCATTTGATGGTTTGTAGTGCTTCTTCAAGTTGTGGCAGCTTACCTTTGGTGATAGCCTCAAGGACGGAGCGGGCATCAGATAAAAAGACAATCTGTGCAATAGGGTCTGCTGTTCTGCTGATGGTATTAGCTGCATGAACCAGTGCTTCGACTTCAGCTCTGTAGTTTGTGCAGTGTTTGCCTGTCGGTATTGCAGCTGACTCATGTTGTCCGTTTGGATACTGTATGTGCAGTCCGGCACCTCCGCTCCTAATTGCATCTTTGGCTGATCCATCTGTGTAGATCCTTATCCATGTCTCCTGAGGGTACATTTCTTCCAGCATGGCTAGGGTCAGGGCCTTCTTGCTCACATCACTGTGTTCATTTTTGGTTGTGAGATGAGGTACTGTGGTGCGAATAGCTATGCTCTCTAGTTTGTTTTCCCAGGGTGGAGGATCAAGGGTGTGGTTTGGATCTTCTATTTGTGCTGGCAACATCTCTTGGTGTTTCCTTTGAAGTGCTTTTGTCTCTTTCACAAAACTTGATCTTTTAAGTCTTCCTGATGACAGCTGTGCTTGCCTGATCTTCATCGGGTGGTTATTGAACGATTTGAACTTTGCAGCTTGGATCAGTGCTTTGCATTCCCTTCCTTTGCTAAGTGGGGGAATGCCTGCTGTCTGCTCCATTTTTTCTATTGGTGTTGATCTCATTCCACCAGTGATGATGCGCAGTGCCTGGTTTTGTACTCTGTCGAGGTTCTGTTGATGAGATTTAGCTGTTGTCATCCATGAGCTGGATCCATACTCAAGGTGTGGTCGTACGGCACCTAGGTAGATGGTCTTGAGGATCCTTTCATTGGCACCCCACTTTGTTCCTGCCAGCTTCCTCATGATGTTTAGCTTTCTTCTGGCCTTTGCCTCTGCATTCTGGATGTGCTCCTTCCATGTTAATCTTCTGTCATATGTGACTCCCAGGTATGTCTGCTGGTCCTCGTATTCGAGTGGAGTACCGCCCAGTGTCAGATTGCCAACCTTGGTTTTGGTGGACAGTGTGAATAGCATGGCTGATGATTTTTCTTTGTTGATGGTAATACACCAGCGATTGGCCCAAGCTGTAATTCTGTCCAAGGCGAGCTGCATTCTGTACGTGGCAGTCGTTGTGTACTCCTCGGTGCACCAGATTACGAGGTCATCTGCATAGAGGGCTGCTTGGATCCCATTGGGCAGCTCTGCTACAATGTCATTGATGAAGAGTATGAACAGAGTAGGTGATAATACTCCGCCTTGTGGCACCCCTTGTCTCAGCAATACATTCTGTCCAGATTGTCCATCCACCAGCACCCTAGCTCTGCGATTGTGTAGGTATGACTTGGTCCATCGGAACATGTTGCCACCGATGCCTGTGCGCCGGAGCTTCACGAGGAGGCCATCCTTCCACACCTTGTCAAATGCTTTCTGCAGATCGATAAAGGCAGCTAGCATCACCTTCTTGGCTTGAAAAGTGTCCTCTATGACCTGTGCAAGATGTGTTGTTTGATCTTCTGTGCTCCTGTATCTTCTGAATCCGGCCTGCTCTGAAACTATAATGTTCTCTGACTCCAGGTACCACTGCAACCGCTGGTTGATGATGCGCTCCATGGTCTTGCATATGCAGCTTGTAAGACTGATAGGACGGTAGCTCAGCACTTTCGTCTTGTTCTTTCCTTTTTTCAGAATAGGAGTCATTCTGGCTTCCTTCCAGCACTGAGGAACCTCTCCATTGGTCCAACTGAGATTAAAGATGTCTAGCAACTTGCGAAGAGATGCATTACCAAGGTGTTGGATCATTTCATTCGTAATGCCATCTGGCCCGGGAGATTTCTTCTTTTTCAGTTGGCGGATAGCCTTCTTCAGTTCTGTTAAACTAATGTCAACTTTCATTGCATCGTGAGTGTTGGTGTCTGTTCTTTCCTTTTGCTCTTTTCTAACCTCCCTTTGACGCATTCGTGGTATAGAAATGTTGCTTTCTTTTGCATATGCCTTCGCAAAGGCATCTGCTGCCATCTTTCCTGTCAGTGTTTGTCCATCTTCTTCTAGAGTAATCTTCTCTCCCCTGACACCCTCATCATTGAGTGCTTTAGTCAGTCTCCATAGTTTTGTGGTGTCTCTCTCTAAATTAAACCCTGCCGTCTTTTCCCTCCAGCTTCTTCTTTTGGCCTCCAGCTTGGTCTTTAGATAGCTGGCTTTAGTTTGTTGTAGCGTGAAGTGGTTTTCATGACAGGGATTACCCTCTGCATCTTCTCTGGCCTTGTCTAGTTTATCATGTGCTGCTTGCAGTTCTGTTGTCCAGTAGGGGCGGTAGTTTTTCCTGAACCCTCGAGGAATCGCTTCATTGGCAGCCTTGAGGATACTTGAATTAAATTCCTTGACCACATTGTTGATGTTTCTCCCTTCTACTGCTATATTTATGGGTAAGCTCATTGGAACGAATGCCGAACAGACTCCAATTTGCCTTTTTGTAGTTCCACCTTGGATGTTGAGGTGAACTGGTCGAAATTGGTGAACTGGATTCGTTCAGTCATTGCCATGGGGTTTTCTTTCATTTTTAGAAGGAGGATCGAGTCTTTCTTGGGATGTCACTAGATCCAATCTGTGCGACATGTCTGATTGGCCAGATTTTATCTTTCATGTCTCCCTTTTCAGACAGTCAGGTTAAGGGTCTCTAGTTCTCGATTCGATCGGACAATTCGACAGCAGTCTCTTATATCAACAGGCGGGGGGGGGGGGGGGGGGGGTGGGCACAAACTCGTCTCTCCTGTACTTGGAAGTGTGGAACCTCCTCATGTGGTGTTGCATGAATAAAAACTTTCGAGTGTCCCCTCATGTCCCAGGCTGTCTGAGTTTTCTTGCGGACCAATTGTCTCGGGCATGGGCTGTGGACGCCCTGTCTCAATCCTGGTCAGGAATCTTCGCTTATGCGTCCCCTCCCACAATCCTGATTTCTTTTGGTTCTGAAGAAAGTCGGGGACCAGATCTGCGAGATCTTGTTAATAGTTCCCTTTTGGCCAATAAGGATCTGGTTTGTAGACCTTCTCGATCTTCTAGTACCTACCATCATCCAAACCCAGGAATCTTAAGTCTGGGCGTTTGGAGTATATCGAGTGCTCGATCCTTGAGAATAAAGTTTCTACAAGATCTCAGGAAATCTTCGATTCTGCCAGGAGGGAGTCGTCTCGAAGAGTTTACAAGGGTCGGCTTAAGATTTTTGGAGAATGGTGTTCAGATCAAGGTCTCGTGCCTGATTCTGTTTCTATTTCCCAGATGCTAGACTCTTTGTCTTATCTGTTCGACTCTTTACATCTGTCTGCTAACACTAAGAGGATATAGATTTTCTTTTGCATCTTCTCTTCCTGGTTTGTTGAACGCTGAAGTTGAAGATACTATGGTTCTTAATCTTTTGATCAGAGGGTTAGGTAATATTCGTCCTCCAGGTGTTAAACCTTTGCCTTCCTGGAACTTGGCTCTGGTTCTTCAGGTTCTTGGGCAGGTCATCATTTCCAACCTATCTCTACGATTAGCTTGAATCTTTTAACTTTTAAGACCGTTTTTCTAATTGCATCTGCTTCTGCTAGAAGACGATCCGAAATCCATATTGTCTCCGCTGAAAAGGATAGGTTTATCGAATCTTGGGACGGTTTGGTCTTATATCCGTGAAGGGAATTTTTGTCAAAGTCTCAATCAATCCGTTATCCAGCTAAGCCGATTATTTCACAATCTTTAACCTCCTTTTCTCCGGCTGACAGATTTTGGTGTCCTGTCAGAGCTCCAAAAGTTTATAAGCGTCGGTCTGATTTTTAGAGATCCGATCTGTCCCTTTTCTGGGTTCCGTATGAGGAGGGGTTGGCCAGTCCAGTCTCTAGGGCATCTATTCCCAGATGGATTTGTGAGACCATTCACATTAAAGCTCATGTCATTAGAGGGATGGCTTCCTCTTTTGCCATTTTTGCTGGCTCTTCTGTAGACGAAGTTATGCAAGTTTTAGGATGGAAATTCGAGTCTACTTTTACTACTTTTTATTGAAAAAGACCAGAGCACAGCAGCTTCCTTGTTTAGGAACTTTATGATTTTAACTAAAAAGGCTGAAGACCATTTACCAAGCACATCCCACCATTTTCTTTAGGACGGTGCGTCTGCATGTAATGGTGTGAGTTGTTCTTTGGTTTTTATTTATTTCTTTAAGTTTAAAGAAATCCTTGTTTGATAATCACTGTGTGATTGATTAAGATGCACCATTATGTTATATTATTAACATTTGGTTATCTTTTGTTTGATTTTTATCCTTGCTTATGGATTCTCAAATCTCCTCCCACCAAAGTTTCGTGGTGGGGCACTGACCAAATCTACGGGTTTAGCAAGTAGTGATTGAACGGTAATGGATATTTTTGTGGTGTAATAACAACCCCCAACAGACCCCCCCCCTTTAGTGGGTTGGTCTGTAGTTTTATTAACCACTATAAAAACATACTTACCGTTCAATCACTACGACCCGGTCTCAGCCACCCCGCTGGGTATTGATTTGAGAATCTTCTGGATATATGGCACTTAAATTTAGAAAAGTGAATCAGTTTTCACATTTGGGGCCTTCTGCGCATGCGCGAGCGTGCTTAGTGACAGGCGTCACCAAGGAGTGTGTACAGACTGGTGCCAGTCTATTGTAAGGCTAATGCAGGGGGTCCCGCTACCAGAAGCCTGGTTGAGGGTCTACATGGTGATGGTATTGGCATTAGGGAGTATGTAAGCGAGTATAAAAATTTTATTCTGATAGCTAAATGCAGATATTTGATTTAGCAAGTAGTGATTGAACGGTAAGTATGTTTTTATAGTGGTTAATAAAACTACAGACCAACCCACTAAAGGGGGGGTCTGTTGGGGGTTTTATAGCCCGTTGTTCGTAATGTTAAATTAGGCCCTAGAAAAATGGTGACGCTGACATGGTTTTATGTGAAATTTGATTATGATGACATCATTGCAAATTTATGAATATAAATCGATCCCAATACATGCAAAAGAAGGGCAGTGCATAACCCTTTAATGGCCATGCCAGCCAAAACCGTCCTCTGTATTGGTCTTGTGGAATGTCCTTTTACAGGCCAAGAGATTACAATTTTTTTTTTTTTTCCACTGGAATGACTGGCCTGGCTCGCTAACTGAGCCAGTCATTCCAGTGATAAATGTTCAGAAATTGTATTCTCCTGGCCTGTAATTTTTGGACATTCAATATAGGCAGATATTTAAATTTTCTTGACCAAATTCGACTATTAACCCTTTAACACTTTAATTTGTTCAGGAAAATTTAAATTTTCTCATAGAAAATGTCCATTTGCAGACCAAGAGAAGACTATTTGTTTGAAAATTTACCACTGGAATGACTGACTCGGTAATCGAGCCAGTCATTCCAGTGGTAAATTTTCAAAAATAGTCTTCTCTTGTTCTGCAAATAAACATTTCTCATACGACTGCAGAAGCCGTTTTTGGCTGATAGGACATGGGCTAACATAGCTAGAACTGGATCTCTCTATTAATTCCCATTTTGCTCACTTTGTAGACTCAAATAAAGTCTGGGGCGACTCTGCAACTCAAAAACCTCTCTGAAGCCATTACCATGTCTGGTGATGATGGATCGCGAATATTGGTTATTAAAGGGACGATTGACTCTGCTTCTAGGGCTGTGCAGATTATTCAGCAAACACTTGAAGACTCCGTCAAGTTCGACACACTGCTTGTCCCGAGAAATGCTCTTGGAAGAATATATGGTAAATGTAGCTCATGTGCTCAGACGCATGCATGCACACATGGACCCTTCAGCAGGGCCCTTGCAGAATTTAGCACTAAAAAATTCACAATGGCACATCATTATCTCCACACATGGGTCTTGGCTCACAGGATTTACGGTCATAGCTAACATCCATGTATGTAATTAACGCTACATTTGACAAAATGACACATGTTTTCTTTAGGGAATGGGCCATTGGACCCCACTAAGCAACTGGCTTCAGGCAGAACCCTGACCATCGTACTAACATACGTCCACTCACATAGCTACGCTGTTCGAGCCTGTACTTGCAGACCTGTGATTTCTCACGATGTGAAGTAACATTACGCTAGTGGGTTTGGAGGTAGCCAATCAGATTTCTGCCTACTTCACGCGATAGGCGAGAGCTCGTCTGGTGACCTAATTTACAATCACAAAAACAACGGCGATTGCGACGCTGTTGATCTGGAAAGAGACATTTGCAAAAGTTTGCCATAGTTTTGCTCTAAACTTATAGTTATCTGAGGAACAGAAAATGTGTAGATTGGTTTTCGGTAACAAAAACGGCTAGTTTGGTTTACGCATGTGTGTAAATTTGTTTACTTCCTGATTTCTTATCGAGCAATCTCATTGGCGCAAGTTGTCTGACCCCCGGTTCATTAATATGTATGAAGCTTCTTGAACTTAGCATAAACATCAAAGGCGTGCAAGCACGGTACTCGATACGGGAACGTAGTGGGAGGGCGAGGATCGTGCAATAGAACGATGGACCTATCCATGCACGCTTAGACGTGTACATGCATGATTAGCCCTAAAAAGCCTTATAAACATTATCTTCCCTAATGGGCCTATTGAAATTATGGCCCATGTCGCCTCCTGTCGGTCTTCATTGAGAACATCTAAAAGAGCTTGAGGTGTCTTAATCCTTTAATGATGAAATTTGATCAAATTTTCAGGCCAAGAGATGACTATTTTTGAAAATTGACTATTGGAATGACAGTTATCAAGAGCACTGCATAGTCTGGTTTTGGCCAGCTTCATCATGAAAATGTTATTTAACATGTCCACAAAAGCAGTTTACCAATGGACCTTTCCAGTTTTCATTATGCCCAGCCCTTGTCTATTGTCCGTGTTGCGATCGATCGATCTCTGAATACCCTGACTATCTAAACTGTACAGGTACATGTAAGCTGTTAAATATTTTGAAAGTAATTGGACTGGGCGCAGTTGCTGCCTATGGCATCGTCAAATTGTTTTCAAAATATTCAGCAGAATATTTATGAAATGGTAGACATACAATTCGTAGAACATCTTGGACTATTAAGCACTTAAAAGATGAACTATTTCGAATCATTCATGATGTCATGATTATGATGTCATCTTACACGTAGTTGATTATGACATCATATGTTGGATGGATAAACTTGGAAAGGTCCATTAAAGTGAAAACCAGCATCTGCCCTGTCTAGGACAATGGAGGAATCCAATTTTATATATTTATTTATTTTATTTTTTTAATAAGGAGAATTTAACCAACATCACTGATAAAAATTAAAAAGTAAAATATCATGTACTTATTGGCAAACTAATTTAAACTTAAACAATATTTATCAAGTGTGATTACTGTATTTCACTTCAAGAGTTCTGAGTATACTTACCTCCCTAAGACTCTTTGATATTTCCTCAATATCGACTCTCACTCAACAAAACCTCAGATTAAAAAAGCAAGGTGTCCCTACTGGGCAGGTAGTCAGTAGACAGTTCAGCAGATGCCAGCCCCAACCTCGCACATGTGTAAACTGACACTTCCTCTTTTCCAATTTATTGGCAAAAGAGACACATGCTTTAAAGTTTTTCTCAGTCTTTCTTGCATTTGTCATCACTCTTCTCGAATTGTGTGAACTCCCTAATCATGCCTGACCATGCTAAGACACTTGAGGCGACGCCAGGATCAAGTCATCAGGTGAATTCTATTACAATTTTATCTAATTCGTGTCATGATACACTTTGTTATAGGTTTCCGGGATTCGCAATTGGACGTGATAGGCGCCATAACGATCATAGATCATATTTGACGCTATGATATAGCCTACTAATCTCTCTTTGTTTTTGTGTCCACAGGTACATGTCTGATTGTTGGTTACTAAAGAGAGATGGCTTTCTCTCCACCATTGCTCCCTTTTCCCATGTTAGGAAAAAAGTCTATGCCCAGAGTGAGTTGGAGTTCTCGTAAGAACAGGTTTTCACTCTGCGCCTTTGGTCCCTTTCCCCTTTATGGTAGAAAGACATGGTCATGATGGTGGAGTCTTCAAGAGCGTTGGATCGGGTAGTATGTCTATGCTAAAGATGCAGGTATTCTAGTGTTATGAAAAATAGGCACTCTATTATGCTTGAAATATTCTAAGATTTCTGCTGGCCGAGTTTTTTCACTAGTTATCTGATGGTTTGCATAGCTTATTGCTTTACCAATCCATTATTTATGCTCTTGAATCTAGAATACAATTCGACCTTACACCTGGATATTGTTTTCTTGTCAGATTGTCTTCTTATGTTTGAAGATATGACGTCATAATCAGCCTTGCACTTGTTATTAACAACATACTTTTGTCCACGCTGATTTATCTATTGTTTGTATTGGTCCTTTGGACCAGTAGTCCTTGCTCCCTTTTATTTTGGTTTTGAGTTTACTAACTTATTAACTAACTCATTGTTTTTGTCTTGTGGCCTTTCAGAAATCTGGTTGTGCGTCCTGTGGACGATTCCTTAAGCCTCGTTTTGCTCCTCATCTTTGCTATAAATGTAGCACTTGTGGTCCACTGATAAACTGTGATGTTTGCAAACAGTGGCAGTGGGGGGAGAGCTAATGTCTGTGTTTTTTGTTTTACAGGCCAAAGATAAGGCGAGTGAGAAGGAGAAGTGGTCCAAGAAGGACCTGGAGAGTGTGAGTTCTATGGGTAAGAGGAAGGCCTCCTTATTCATGGACATGGAGTCTTTCCATCTTGAAATGATGGGGATGGGGTTGGGAAGATGAAGAAGAAAATAAAAGATCTGGTACCAGAGTTAATTCACGTCATGCTACCTGAGCCAGATGTTTCATTGCCATTTTCATCTTCTCCCGAGCAGAAAATCTTCCCCTCTGAATCTGTTTTCCTTAGGGTAGGCTTGCCTTGCCAGTAGATTCATGGGCAGTTCTTAATAATCCTGGCTGGAGGCATGCCTCACCAGTAGATCTTGGTCCAGGGACATTGGCCCCAGGTTCCCATTTTACAGGTTCTCTGAGGCGTCCATGTCCCGTGGGTACCGTATCCTCTTATGGCACCTTCCCTGGCCAGTCTGGGTTAGTGTTCTTTGCTAACCCAGAGTCTAATCTTTCTGGCCAGGAAGATGAGGATTTTCTGCAGGGAGATAGATGAACATGCATCCCTTGCAGGGCATAATTTAGAATTTGATATTTACATAGCATATATTGCTATGCAAATTATAAATTGTATAGTTGTCGGCAAAAATGTATAGCAATAAATTCCCTGTATCTCAATCTCAGAGCAAACAAACAGGAAAGCTGTTGACTATTTCAAAATTAATGCCTTCCAGTCATACCAATTTCAAAATATTCAACAGAATATGCTATGCATGTACATAGTAAAGAATATACTTTTTCAGGAATTTGCTGTTGAAAGGCTTAATAATAGAATTTAAGAAAATTAATAATAAATTGCAATTCCATACAAATTTTACATAGCAGATATAGCTATGCATGTTGCGGAATGTATAGCAAATACCTAAATATATGTAGCAAATTGAGATGCGATACCAGATAAATTATGCCCTGTCTTGCAGGGAGCACGGGCGACTTTATATGGATCTACTCCCGCATAAGTAGCAATCGTGGCGCAGAAGGTGACCCGGGTTGGGGCCGATAGCTGGCCGTATCACATATCCTGGCTTGCCGATGGTATGGTGCCAGCTGGTCTGGGCCATGGCATGGTGAATTTTACCGCACATGATGGCATGGCTCTAGCTCCTGGTTTAACCACGGAGCAAAACATGCCTGCTATTTCAGGCCTGCATGTTTCCGCCAGGGGTTTCTATGGCTCCAGCCACGCACTCGATGCGAATGTTGTTGAGGCCGATGAAGTCCCACATCTGGTTGAACAGTCGCAGGTAGCCACAGAGGAAGGCTGGTCTGACGCTTGCCAATGGATGGTACGCGTCAGTCCAGAACTCAATCAGTCGGCTAGCCAGCGGGACCAGCGCCCATGGTTACGCCAGGTAAGCCGACAGCTACCGCAATGCCATCTCTGCCGCTAGCAGAGAATATTGTGGATATGTTTACAGCAGCAGAGACATCTATTACAGCTAATGGATGTCTCGTGAACACACACACGCGCGCGCGCACACACGAGGTGGCAAGGCAATACCGCATCATACGTGGTGAATACCAGAAGTACGGTGTGGTACCTAAGCCAAGCGAGGATGACTTGCGCTATGTTCTGACATGGGAGCTCTGTGCATCAGAGAGCTGCGCTCAGCTAATACCGCATTACGCGATGCAGAGGAGAGATCTATTGCGGTGCTCTCGCATGTCTTCCAGCTGTTACAGGGAGTTGTAACAGCTTCTGCATCGTGCCAGCCACGTCCGGTCTCGGTTCAGAGAGCCAATTACTGGATGGCTCAGGATTGTTTGACGCGGTCGGTTACCAGGAGTGCCTGGGTGCAGCGCACCTTTGCCCTTGATAATTTGTGCCCGTCCCAGGAGCTATACAATAGGCTGCTGCGGATGCCTATGTCATGTCCTGGACTCTGGAGGTGAGGAATGTAGGCACCGCCAAGAGCTAAACAACCAGAGGGTGCTACAGGAGCAATTTGAGGTGCTCCATAGAGCGTGTTCACGCAGTGCCCCCTTTGTACCATCCTCAGCAGGCCTGTGGTGGCAGAGGCCAGCCACCAGCGCAGCACAGGCAACGGCCGTACATGAACAGGGCTGTAGCGAGGGTGGATTGGGGGCAGGCTCCTCCAGTGCAGCCAGCTAGGCAGCCACCCGCGTACCATGGTTGTTATTACACCACAAAAACATCCATTACCGTTCAATCACTACTTGCTAAATCAAATATCTGCATTTAGCTATCAGAATAAAATTTTTATACTCGCTTGCATACTCCCTAATGCCAATACCATCAGCATGTAGACCCTCAACCAGGCTTCTGGTAGAGGGACCCCCTGCATTAGCCTTACAATAGACTGGCACCAGTCTGTACACACTCCTTGGTGACGCCTGTCACTAAGCACGCTCGCGCATGCGCAGTAGGTCCCAAATGGGAAAACTGATTCACTTTTCAAATATTCTGCTAGCAGTACAGTTTGTCTGCTATCAATCTGATATAAAAGTTTTAGCTTTGCTACTGAAAGTTTTCAGTTATTACTATATTTGACACGACTCATGCCTACCATGAAACCAATCCTTCCTTAGTTATGTTTAACTTTTATATCATGGTGTTTTAGAGGTGTTTGTAACTCTAGTTTTTGAGTTACCAGTTTTCGTGTCACTACTCCCGTTTTTGAGGTTAGAGTAACCAGGCCTACCATATAGGCCTACTATATACCATCAAGAGTACCATGTTATAAAATAGCCAGTACCACTCCTATTAACGTAGTTCCTAGTGCCCTAAACATCATCATTCAGGAATCATTATGATTCCTTTCTTCAGTCACTTTCTTAAGTACGCGTATGACGTATCCTCATCAAAGCTAGCTGCTTTATTTCTTATCATTTCTTATTTTTCAAAGGAAGTGTCCTTAACTTCTGAGAAAGTAAAATGTACGTCAATCAAGTGTGATCGTTTTTCACGCTAAGGACTATGCGGGCCTCGTTTACCTGAGGTGTACCTCCTGCTCCCCTCAAAATAAAAAATGTGTGGGATTTGTAAGGGTTGGCCATTGGTCTTATCTAAATCGTTCTTCAAAGATTTTGTCGTTAAGCCTGCACAAGTGGGCTAAGCCGGTTTCCTTGACATCTAGGCAACAGATCAAGTCTACAAAAGGTAAATCCGGCGACTCGAGAAAGAATCCTGGTATGTCCACCTCTGGTAGGAGCCAGGCCAAAGACCATGTTTGTCTTGAGGATCAACATAATCCTCAAGAGATGGCATCGGTGGCGGAAGCTTCCGATTTGTCATCACATGCAAAAGTTCGTTTCTCAGTGATACCGATTGCCAGGAATGTTTTAGGATTGCCGATCGCCTCTGCTCCCGTCTCCGCTCCTGGCTTGTCCGGGCAAGCGGGTTTGCCGTCCGGATTGTCTTCTGGTTTTACCGGGCATCCGGAAATGAGCACCGTGATTGTTTCTAGCTTGGCTGAACATCCGGTGACTCATGATAATCTGGCTTTTTCGTCAACTTCCGCCGTTTCCGGGTATAGAGTTCCGATTCCAGTAGGAAGAATGTGGTTCCGGGTCTGTTGGACCCGGCATTGCATCATCCGTCTACTTCCGTTTCCGGTTTTTCAGCTTCCTCTTCCGGTAGTAGTGTTGCTACTTCCGATAGGCAGAATGCTTATCTGGGTCTGTTGTACCTGGCATTGCATCACTCATCTATTTCCATTTCCGGTTTTTCAGCTTCCTCTTCCGGTAGTAGTGTTGCTACTTCCGGTAGGAAGAATGCTTATCTGGGTCTGTTGGACCGGGCATTGCATCATTCATCTATATCCGTTTCCGATTCAGCTTCCTCTTCCGGTAATTCTGTACATCCGGGTTGTAGGATCTTGATCAGTTTCTGGTAGTCTACTTCCGGTTACGCATTTCCGTTTTCCTTTTTTCCCACATCCGGATTTCGTACAGCCGGGGATACGGTCATTTCCGGTTTTCATGGATCTTTATAGTGTTCTAGGATTATCTTCCGGGTCTGTGTTCCTGTTTTGGATTTCAGGTGATAGAGAACTTCCTGGGGTTCCAGTTTTGTTCTTCAAGTCCGGTTTACATGTTCACTTTGCTAGAATCTTGTCATCTTCTTGCCTAAGATTGAGTCATATTTCCGTATTTGTTTAATATTGGAAATGTTGAATGGCTGGAAATATTCATACCGAGTCATTGCCAGTCTCTCTTGGAATTGTAGTCTATTGAGACATTTATTCATTTATCAGTGACAATTTTCAACGTAATTAAAGACTCTTCTGACTGGTTGCCGTATGGGTTTTTTTGTTGCAGATTATTTTATATGCGCATATCATCAGCCGATAAGTCAATCTATTTTGCGCATTATCTCGAGATACGATTTTTACTTAAATCCAACTTTAGATGGCCAGTTGTCTTCGGGCCAGTCAGCCTTTTTTCACGCTCCTTTTACCTCTTATGTCGGCAGGTTGACATATTTATTTTAACCAAAGGGAGTGAATTTGTATAGGGAAAACCCTGATTCTGGCGTAAATCGTAGTCTAGTTTTGTCAGTCGCTGAAAAGAATTAGGTTCAGTAAAGGTTTCATAGGGATCAGTATGACTACAAGATTAATGTCTACAAGAACAATAGTCGATTAGAAAAGATAATCAAGCGGATAAGGGGGCAGGAAGAAGGAATATAAGCCGAATTCTTCTGCGTTGACATAGTTTCGGTGAGTTCGCTTTGTTTTCATTTTTTCCAAATCTTTGGTTGTTTTCCCTTTTCGAGCGTAATTTTTTGCTCTTTTGACTGGGTAGCTGCAGGCCGCCTCCGGACGGTGGTTTTGGTGGGCGGGGACTCAGGATTTGCTGGTTTTGTTTGGGGGCGGTCTGGCTGAGGGTTGTTGGTGAAGCGAATTCCAGTCGAGTCGGTCCAATTGTCAACCCGGCCTACTTAAATTAGTCGGCTCGGCCTAGGATAAAAAGTCATGTCGGCCCGATTTAATAGTCAAATAGGCCTAGGAATGCATTCAACTGGCTTCTTTCTTCTTCTTTTCGATCGCTGGTTTCACACTTGGAGAGCCGTTCTCAAGATGAAATCTTTTCACCTGGCTGGAAGCATGGAATAATTGGGAATCTCATATTTCTATATCCTTGATTTCGGAACTTTTCTTAAAAAATAGATGATATAGAAATATGAGATCCCTCTTATACCAGTCGTATTATACCAGCATTAGTCGTCTGTTGGTGGATCTAATAATATTTACTGGCATTTATCTCTCTTTATTAAAAGACGGTCAGAATTATTAGTGTCTATTATTTTCACTAACGCGCAACTATTTTACATAAGACGTAGACAATCCTAAAAGCACTATCTTTGTAAGACAATGGCGATCTTAAGATATTACCGAGATTTCCGTGTATGTCATGGTATACAGATTATCGTGTGTAGTAGCTACCATAGAAGTCTAGGTAGGCCTGCTACACTCGATAAACTTTATCCTATTTAAGCGTACTGGTTAGCCCAATAGTATTGCTACAGCTATGTTCATATGTACAGTTAGATGCGCAGTGTCGGTTCAGCCTAATAGTGCACCTATAGGTATATACATGTGTGCGCATATGTGCATTCGTATGTGGTTATGGGTGATACTGTAGGGTCAACTCGTCCCAAGGGTATATTCGCACATGATAGGCATAAACATAGGTCGAGTTGGAACTAGGCCGGGTTGAGGGTGGGCCGGGGTGTTTTGGGCCGAGTTGACTGGATACCAGTGAAGCCACTGGCAAATTTCGGTCGGATTGTTCCCGGACTGTTCAGTGGGTCTTGGGTTTTTGGTCGTTGTAGTTGTTGTCTGGGGGGCTGGCGACGGGCCGGTTGGAGTGGTGTGTGGGTTGCGCTGGAGGGGTGGAGGAATGGCTGAGAATCTTTGGATTTAAGCAGCCACTAACAATTTTCGGTCAAAATGTTTTCAAAATATTTTGCCGGTCCAGAGATATTACAGTTGTAATATGTTGTCTGCAAAATTCAGTATCCAGACAGTTAATATCAAGTATCAGTGTTCAATCTTTCCTTTTATCGGGATGTCTAACACAATGTCATTTGTTATTACAAAGATGAAATTATTGATTCTAAGACTATAAATATAAGAATCAATAAATATATACAAAATCTTTTAAGTTTTCTGCCTCTGGGCATAAATATTGAATGGTTTAGGAGATCTAATTGATCAGTATACCTAAGCCAAGTCTTGAAGCTGGCTTGTTTTTCCTATGTCGTTGATTTAAATATAGGACACAGTTTTGCAATCATTATAGGATCCTGTCACGTTCAGGCTGATGATTTTCCAATGATTGCAGTCTAATACTTCAGTGTAGAAGAAGTGAGTGCAATCTTGGGAGTTAGTCGACCTTAGGTATATATATATATATATAAAACCCTGTGACTTGAAGAATGAGTCTAGGTCGTTTTTGAATGTGTTTTATGTTGGCGCGTTAATTGCTTCTGTTGGTAAAGGATTCCATACATTAACACTATTTGTAAGAAATACTTGCGTAGATCAAGTATTATTTGACAAGCTGACAAGATGATCTGTCAAGCCCGAGCGGCTAGGCAACCGTTGATGTATTCAATAACAATTTTCTTATTAAATCTGCTCCATTATTATACGATTTTTAAATTAGATAGTCAAATGTTTGCTATAGTCTCTTGACAGGACCTTGTCATGCGTTCTATTCGTAGAATTGTGATGGTGTCATCACAAGTAAGTTTCCCTTATTTCATCTTTTTGAGTGGTGGTTTGGGAAACCGTAATTTCTTTTCTTCATTTTATCTTGCTAAATTCTGTCACGATTTGAGGTTTTCGAATTCCAGTCGGGATTATTGCAGATCTCAGGTACAGGATTTGGCTATATCTTGACTCTAAGCACTCCCTTAGGCTTACTATGGGTTTTTTGATTTCCCACGATATCTGGTTAAATCTCTATAAATAAAATTATCTATAATTTTTGCAGAGTCTAGCTTTTTAATAAGTTAGGCTATACTGATATGAGACTTCTCCATTCAGAGTAAACGGTATTATTAAAATATCCATAATAAACATGAGTTACCTCTTTAGTGAGGGCTAAGCAATAAGGATACAGCCCAAGATTTTGGTTGGAGCATCATGGCAGATGTAATCTATGTGTTTTCTATAAGCAGTCCTCTTTAGCACATAGTAGGTTTGCCACATCTTTAAGGGCAGCCCTTATCAAAAGGGCCAGATATTCTTGGATCTAGAACCCTTCTCTGCAGTCTCCTCCCAAATGGTCTTCTGTTCCTCTAATCAGAAGCTATTAGCTTTAGAGGCGTTGTTGTCTTCTATGCTTGTCAAGGAGTCTAAGAAGAGGCTCTTCTTTGGAAAGTAAATCCAGGCTTCTGTTCATGGGTTTGATTGTCTGATAGGCATCTAAATCTCGATTCGTTCAGTCATTGCCATGGGGTTTTCTTTCATTTTTAGAAGGAGGATCAAGTTTTTCTTGGGATGTCACTAGATCCAATCTGTTTGCGACATGTCTGATTGGCCAGATTTTATCTTTCATGTCTCCCTTTTTTGACAGTCAGGTTAAGGGTCTCTAGTTCACGATTCGATCGGACAATTCGACAGCAGTCTCTTATATCAACAGGCAGGGGGACACAAAGTCGTCTCTCCTGTACTTGGAAGTGTGGAACCTCCTCATGTTGTGTCGCATGAATACAAATTTTCTAGTGTCCACTCATGTCCCCGGCTGTCTGAGTTTTCTTGCGGACCAATTGTCTCGGGCGTGGGCTGTGGACGCCCTGTCTCAGTCCTGGTCAGGAATCTTCACTTATGCGTTCCCTCCCACAATCCTGATTTCTTTTGGTTCTGAAGAAAGTCAGGGACCAGATCTGCGAGATCTTGTTAATAGTTCCCTTTTGGCCAATAAGGATCTGGTTTGTAGACCTGCTCGATCTTCTAGTACCTACCATCATCCAAACCCAGGAATCTTAAGTCTGTGCGTTTGGAGTATATCGAGTGCTCGATCCTTGAGAATAAAGTTTTTACAAGATCTCAGGAAATCTTCGATTCTGTCAGGAGGGAGTCGTCTCGAAGAGTTTACAAGGGTCGGCTTAAGATTTTTGGAGAATGGTGTTCAGATCAAGGTCTCGTGCCTGATTCTGTTTCTATTTCCCAGATGTTAGACTCTTTATCTTATCTGTTCGACTCTTTACATCTGTCTGCTAACACTGTAAGAGGATATAGATTTTCTTTTGCATCTTCTCTTCCTTGTTTGTTGAACGCTGAAGTTGAAGATACTATGGTTCTTAATCTTTTGATCAGAGGGTTAGGTAATATTCGTCCTCCAGGTGTTAAACCTTTGCCTTCCTGGAACTTAGCTCTGGTTCTTCAGGTTCTTGGGCAGGTCATCATTTCCAACCTATCTCTACGATTAGCTTGAATCTTTTAACTTTTAAGACCGTTTTTCTAATTGCATCTGCTTCTGCTAGAAGACGATCCGAAATCCATGTTTTCTCCGCTGAAAAGGATAGGTTTATCGAATCTGGGGACGGTCTGGTCTTATATCCTTGAAGGGATTTTTTATCAAAGACTCAATCAATCCGTTATCCAGCTAAGCCGATTATTTTACAATCTTTAACCTCCTTTTCTCCGGCTGACAGATTTTGGTGTCCTGTCAGAGCTCCAAAAGTTTATAAGCGTCGTTCTGATTTTTAGAGATCCGATCTGTCCCTTTTCTGGGTTCCGTATGAGGAGGGGTTGGCCAGTCCAGTCTCTAGGGCATCTATTCCCAGATGGATTTGTGAGACCATTCACATTAAAGCTCATGTCATTAGAGGGATGGCTACCTCTTTTGCCCTTTTTGCTGGCTCTTCTGTAGACGTTACAGAATGGAAATCCGAGTCTACTTTTACTACTTTTTATTTAAAAGACCAGAGCACAGCAGCTTCCTTGTTTAGGAACTTTATGATTTTAACTAAAAGACTGAAGACCATTTACCAAGCACATACCACCATTTTCGTTAGGACCGTGCGTCTGCATGTAATGGTGAGTTGTTCTTTGGTTTTTATTTCTTTCTTTAAGTTTAAAGAAATCCTTGTTTGATAATCACTGTGTGATTGATTAAGATGCACCATTATGTTATGTTATGTTATTAACATTTGGTTATCTTTTGTTTGATTTTTATCCTTGCTTATGGATTCTCAAATCTCCTCCCACCAAAGTTTCGTAGTGGGGCACTGACCAAATCTACGGGTTTAGCAATTAGTGATTGAACGGTAATGGATGTTTTTGTGGTGTAATAACAACCCCCAACAGACCCCCCCCCCCTTTAGTGGGTTGGTCTGTAGTTTTATTAACCACTATAAAAACATACTTGCCGTTCAGTCACTACGACCCGGCCTCAGCCACCCCGCTGGATATTGATTTGAGAATCTATTCTGGATATATGGCACTTAAATTTAGAAAAGTGAATCAGTTTTCACATTTGGGACCTACTCTTCATGCGCGAGCGTGCTTAGTGACAGGCGTCACCAAGGAGTGTGTACAGACTGGTGCCAGTCTATTGTAAGGCTAATGCAGGGGGTCCCTCTACCATAAGCCTGGTTGAGGGTCTACATGGTGATGGTATTGGCATTAGGGAGTATGTAAGCGAGTATAAAAATTGTATTCTGATAGCTAAATGCAGATATTTGATTTAGCAAGTAGTGATTGAACGGTAAGTATGTTTTTATAGTGGTTAATAAAACTACAGACCAACCCACTAAAGGGGGGTCTGTTGGGGGTGTGTGAGGATCTGGTCGTGGGAACCATGCCTGATGGGCTGGTTACCACAGAAAGTATCATTCCAGTGTTTCTAGAACCAGAGACAGTGCCACTCTTGCATTGCTCATGTCCACCTCTCCCTAGAAGGTGTGGGGGGGGGGGGGGTGGAGTCGTCTGGCCCTTCTCAAGCAAGAGTGGGAGCAGTTGACTCGGGACCACTTCGTCTTTCAATTCACGGTTTTGGAATGTCAGTGACTCCTCAGGTCTTCACCAGTGGTGCAATAACAGCATACCTCCGCAAGAGATGCAAAGCAGTCCACACATACATGGTTGACTGGCTGTTAAAAGCACACAATCAGGAAAGTCTATCAGCAAATCTGGAGATAGTTTTGAAAACTCTCACAGACTTAGGCTGGATAATCAAATTTCAAGAACCAGAGCTAACTCCATCCAAGAAATTTGTTTACCTGGTTATGTTCTTTGACCTAGAGATAGGATATTTATATCCCACTCTAGAAAGGGTGCAAGTACTCATCTCAGTGATACAGTCAGTGTGCAACAGTCACCGTGTCCATGCATGGGTTTACTTGAGAATGTGGGGTTTGATAGTTCCTTTGGAACCAGCCATTCCACAGGCGGCCTTACGCAGATGGCTTATCCAGTTACTCCCCATGACACAGTATACAGGTTCACTGGACTCGAATGTGTCAGTATTGGAACCTCTTATTCACAACCTTCAATGGTTGATGGAAAAAGGAGAACCTCCTGACGGGGGTAATGCTCACCCCTTCCCACCCTCAAGTAACGATGTATAGAGATGCATCAATGGAGGGATGGGGCGCTTGCCTGGAAGAAGCCATAATATCTAGGCTTTGGAATCTGGATCAGTCACAAGAACATATCAATCTACTGAAATTACGAACGGTAGTTCTGGGCCTGGAGCATTTCTTGAAGAAAGTTCAGGGCAAGATGGTGAAAAAAGAGAACCTCCTGGTGGGGGGTAATGCTCACCCCCTTCCCACCCTCAAGTAACGATGTATAGCGATGCATCAATGGAGGGATGGGGAGCTTGCCTAGAAGAAGCCACAATATCTGGGCTTTGGAATCTGGATCAGTCACAAGAACATATCCATCTACTGAAATTACGAGCAGTAGTTCTGGGCCTGGAACATTTCTTGAAGAAAGTTCAGGGCAAGATGGTTCTAGTTTGATCAGACAATTCTACAGTAGTTACTTACATAAACCGCTAGGGCAGAACAAAGTCGGCCAGTCTCTATATGATGACTTAGAAACTGCTTTACTGGTGCCTAGATCATATGATCACCTTGAAAGCAGTTCTGTTCCAGGAAGGTTAAATCTGCGTGCAGACTCATTGAGCTGAAGGATGAGTGGTTTGCCCACGGAATGGCAACTAAATCAATGCGTGGCGGATTGTCTGTTCGACCACTGGGGGAAACCCAACATAGATTTATTCGCAATGAAGAAGAATGTGGAGATGACGACATACGTCTCTCCGATTCCAGATCCAAGCACTATCGCAACAGATGCGCTCGCTATCAGCTAGGAGTGAAGGTATGCATACGCATTCCCACCAGCAATCCTGATTCGAAGCATTCTTCAGAAAATCAGGCAGGAGGAGTGCCAAGTTTTTCTAATTACCCCGAATTGGCCAAGCTGATCCTGGTATACAGATCTGCTGGACCTTCTGGTCTGCAATCGGGTTCCTCTGCCTCTGATGGACAATATTATTTTCCAAGGCAAGTCCCTTCACAACAACCCGTCAATGTTCAAATTGACTGCGTGGATCTTGTCAAGGAATCCGCAGTTAAGGAGGGCTTTTCTGAGCAAGCAGCCATGTTTATAGCTAAAGCCAGAAGGAGGTCAACCTCCAGAGCATATAACTATAAAATCAACAGATTTGCAGAATGTTGCTCAAAGAGAGATGTTAATCCAATGGATGCATCTATTGAGGTAGTAGCCAATTTCCTCTGTCACCTGTATGATACCTATAGCCTGAAGCCTAACTCTATTGCTGGCTACAAGTCGGCTTTAATGTCAGTTATCCCTTGCTTGGCTGATAGGGTAAGTGACGAAGTATGTTCTTTGAATACTTTAATTAAATCCATGGGCAATCTAAGACCGAGAAATCCACCAGCGATTCCGTCTTGAAGTTTATCTCTAGTACTCAAAGTTCTAGCTGATAAACCCTTTGAACCACTAAGTTCCATTTCTATGAAAATGTTGATGACACTTAAATCTATTTTTAATTGCTGCAGACTCTGCAAGGCGGAGAAGCAAAATTCATGCCTTGTCCACCGAGGAAGACCGTTTTGTGGTTACAGCGGAAGACCTTAGGCTTCTTTCTACCTAGGATTAATTTCATGGCTAGGAACCAGTCACTGAAATACCCAGGTTAACCTATTATGTTACCAGCATTGAGTAGATTTGATCCTAGTTCAAAAGCTTGGTGTCCAGTCCGCTCATTAAATAGGTACAAACAACGTACCCAGGAATGGCGGATGGACCCCACTTCGTTATGGGTGTCATATATTGAACCCCATAGATGGGCTTCAAGAGACACTATATCTAGATTGATTGTGGAATGTGTCCAGTTTTGCCATACATCTGCCACTGGTAATTAAGTTGACTTAGCCAAGGTTCACAGTGTCCGTGGGATAGTGGCATCCACCACCCTGTTTAACGGGATGTCGGTGGATGACATTATGTCGGTAGCCCAGTGGCACTGTGACTCAAGTTTTACCGACCATTACCTCTGTGACACCACTAATTCTGTTTCCTTATCAATTCTAAAAAAATGATCAGGTGTATGTAGTGTAGATAAGGTGGGCTCACTGTCTTCAGCACATTTTAATTATGCTAACAAACGCATAAACATGTATCATTGTTCTTCACCAAATGGAACTGGATGGTCACGGCTTATATGTTTATGGTCAGTCTTGCATATTGTTGTTACATAATATTATTGTCACATTTTTACCTGTTGTTTATAAAATGGTGATGATATCCTATTATTATGTGGTTCGTTTATTTAGAGTGTATATAAAACGAAGCCTTTTCGTCTCATATCATATAGTACTTTGCACCAGTACTTAGAGAGCATATATGGGACATTGAAGTCATAGCGTCTCCTTTCCCAAAGGGAGTGGGGGAGTGCATTTGACATGCAGTCATTACTCTCAACCATCGGTCGTGTTAGCCAATGTTCAATCATTTCCTGATTGTGTTACACAATTTCAGATGTTAGTGCTTCATGCGCAAAAATGTGCAAGGGATGAGCTGGTCTTCTGACCTTGCCTCCCTCCTGCCGAATTCACTGATAAATTCTGGCTATATCATAGAGTGTTTAAGGGAGGTAAGTATATCTCTTGAAGTGAAATAAACGAAATCACTGATTTCTTTTTGCATGAGAGAGTGGTTATAGTTAACTCCCTAACACGACCCGGACCCAGCCTCTCCGCCCCACAGAGGCTCGGTCTTCAGTCTTGTTATTTGCAATTGTGTCCGCTAATAGTACAAGTTGAGGCAGTGTCAGCCTGCGCATGCACGATGCAGGGGCTGGCATCCAGCAGACTGACAGCTCATGATGAACATCTATTGATTATGACATCATCCTACATGCCACATAGTTGATTATGACATCATATGACTGATGGATAAACTGGAATCCTCCATTAATGTGAATTGCAAAAAGCACCATCTGTCATGTTGTCCGCCCAGGTGTCTAGGGCAATGAGAGAATGTAATGTACTGTTTGAATGCTCAGTTTTTGCAGATGGTATATTCCAAGGGTTATATCCCTGGACCTGCTAAATATTTGGATAACAATTTGACTGAAAGTTTTTGGTGGCTAAGCCAAATTCTTTTCAAAATATTGAGCAAGTCAAAAGTTTTGGCTCATTGAAATTATTGTCTGGTGGCTTGCAGCAGTGAGACAGCTAAAGGTTTAATTCATGTAAGTAGGATTTTGATTGATTTGTCTTCAAGCTTGTTGACACAAGCGGTATTAAAAGCATCTGATTGGATGATTTGTATGTTTGGTACCTTCTCCACCCCACCTTCTGAAGGGATTAATAAAAAATTTAGGAACTTAATAGTGATTATATGGGGACAGTAAGGGTCATTCAAGTTGATACATGTACATGTACAGTATGTGAATCTGACTGTTCATCTTGGGTTAATTATCTAGTTTTTAGCTCACCTGGCCCATAGGGCTAAGTGAGTTTATGCCATCGCGACCGTCTGTCATCCGTCGTCCATCATCTGTCAACTTTTGATTTAAAACACTACTCCTCATTAACCACTGGGCCCATTTTAATCAAATTGGGCTGGAAGGACCCTATCGTCGTAGGATCCAGAACATCCATTCAGAATTTTGATTCATCAATTTTTTGGATGAAGATCTTAGATATTTATTCAAAATTTACCGGAAATTGTAAAAATACGTCTCCTTACGATTTTGACCAGTTTCAACCAAATTTGGCTGAAAGGACCCAAATGGTCCTAGGCTCCAGAACTTCCATTCAAAATTTTGGTTCATAAATTTTTTGGGTTAAAATCCTAGATATTATTAAAAATGTACCAGAAATTGTCAAAATGCTTCTTGTCCTTCCATTTTGACAGATTTCAATCAAATTTGACTGAAAGGACCCTTTGGTTGTAGGCTCCAGAATGTCCATTAGGAATTTTGACTCCTCAATTTTTTGGGTGAAAATTTGAGATTATATGAAAAATGTACCGCAAGTTGCCAAATTGCTTCTTCTAACCATTCTGAGCGATTTCAACAAAAATTGGCTGAATGTACCCTATCATTGTAGGCCCATGAACTTCCATTCAAAATTTGAATTCATCAATTTTTTTGGATGAAAATCTGAGATTTTATGACAAATGTACCGGAAATTGTCAAATGGCTTCTTACCATTCTGAGCGATTTCAACCAAATTTGGCCGAAAGGACCCAATGGTCATAGGCTCCATAACATCCATTCGCAATTTTGATTCATCAATTTTTTGGGTGAAAATCTTAGATTTTATTTTAAATGTACTAGAAGTTGTCAAATTGCTTCTTCTCCTTACCATCTTGACCGGTTTTAACCAAATAAGGCTGAAAGGATTCTATGGCCATAGGCTCTAAAACGTCCATTCAGAATTTTGATTCATCAATTTTCTGTATGAAAAATTTACCAGAAATTGTCAAAACTTGGCGTCTCCTTAGTTGCTTGACATATTTCAAACAAATTTGGCTAAAGTGACCCTATCAAGGTAGACTAGAATCTCTATTCACAATTTTCTTCTTCTTTTCGTTCGCTGATCATACCGCCAGTCCTATTCACAATTTTGATTTGTCAATTTTTTGGATGGCCATCTTGGATTTTCCAAAAATTATCCATCATATCTATTTAAATGCAAATGGTTCAAATGCTAGTGGTCCAGGTGAGCGCCACCAGCCCTTGGGCCTCTTTTTACAAAAATGACTTAATTTGCTCTGAAACTGCATTAAGGGATCATATTGGAATTTATATAATTATACAGACTGCCCTGAGTTCCATTTCAAGTTTGTTCATGGGAATTAGTTATTATAGGTGAATAAGCAAGACGTTCCTTTCTCAAACAAAGTGAGCATTTGTTCTTTAGGATAGACATATATAGATCATATTTAGAGGTGTTGAGTTCTAACATAGCAACATGTCGATTGTGTTACATAATATACATTCAAGGCACCTAGAAAAACGGTCTTGATGCTAACTAGCAGCTTGTTACCCACAAACTAACCACAACCAGAACGGCCAGTCAATGACACACAGCATCACAAACCCCTATGCTTTCGTCAACATTTACATTATTCACGGTAACCATCACCCCCCACCCAAGCCCGCCCACCCAGTGCTTGAGGAGGCAATGTAGGTCTATTCCTTGTCTGAGTGTACAGAGGCCTGTTTTCTTAAGTCAGTTCACAGCATGCTTAACAGATTTATGCAATGATGTCCTCTCCTGGCTTTATATTTACTGGTTCCTTCAATGTGGGCAAATTCCAAGGATCTCTGTGCGGGTGTGTCTTCTGACATCCTTAGCACATGGTCAAAACATGGATCTTCTTTGTTGGGCGTCTTTTACAGACAGCGGCGACATATTACACATCTTGTATAGTGCATCATTGGAAATTATGCTGTCTGACCATCGGTGTCCAGTGATGGTGCATAGGTGTTCGCGGTGGCAGGCATCGAGTTTGTCTAGAGCTGCCCAGCTGTTACAGTTATACAGCATCAAGGATACGCAGGTTGCATTGTATAAACGCAGCCTTTTAATCAAGGGCATCTTTGATCTACGAATCCATAGCTTCCAGAAGGACTGGAAAGCTGTGTTCCCCAAGACGCAGCGTGCAGAAATTTCAGCAGTACTGCAAAGCAGTGAGCCCAGGATTTTACTTTTCCTCCATGGTTCGCTGCCACGAAGTGGGTCGTCATTTTCTATAGTTTCATGCTTTGTCGATAGGAATATGTGGGTGAACTCTATTTTACATTCATTCATAAAGAGATTCTCAATTTTTAGTTCGCTTGCAGCTATTGGGAGAACTTCATCAATGAGTTTCTTTTCCTCATCTATGAAGTTCACGTCGTCGGCATATTCCATCTCTAGCGACATGCCCTTTCATGGTCAAGCCAACCAAAACCAGCCTCTGCAGTGGTCTTCAGGAATGTACATTTACAGGCCAAGAGAAGACTATTTTTGATAACCGAGCCAGTCATTCCAGTGATAAATTTCCAAAAATAGTCTTCTCTTGGCCTGCAAATGGACCTTTCAATAAGCAAATATTTCAATTTTCTTTACCAAATTTGACAATTAAAAGGTTAACAGACAGTGGCGATGTATTACACATCATGTATTATAGTGCATCGTTGCAAATCATGCTGCTTGGCCACCGGGTGTCCGGTCATTATGAGTGAGGAAATTTATTATTTTTGGGAGAAATTTTTTACTTATTTATGAGCAGTACTGTATTATTATTATTATTATTATTATTATTATTATTATTATTATTATTGTGATTGACAGGTCGTCAAGGTGGAAAAATTAAATTCATTACTCATAAATCCGGAGCAAAAATTGAAATTAATAAAAGTAATCCTAATGAAATGATTGAAGTTGTGATAAAAGGAGATCCACAACAGGTGGCATTGGCCAAGGTAAGATAGATGTGCGTTCGCAAACACACACAGGCACATGCACGCACGCACGCACGCACACTGAGAACATGGACACTGTTAAAGCAATATATAGAGAATCTGGAACGAGGTTACTTTTCATATCAATATTATGGACCGAGTTGAAAATTATCAATTTGCACGAGCTTTAGCGAGTGCAAAATTGATAATTTTCAATGAGCTTCATAATAGTGATATGAAAAGTGACCCGAGTTTGAGATTTTATTTATCTTATAAACTGTACTTTTGAAATATTTGCCAATAGTTGCTGATGTGACTTTTATCTGATTTCTAATTGTTGATTTTCGTGAAATCGATACCACCGCTGTGACGCACCGCTACATGATAACAGATACTGAATGCGCAGCAAAATATAGTGACAAACACAAAATCTGGCGAAGTCAGCCGTAAACTACACTTTTCTACTAAGACTATCGCAGAGCCACGGCCATCGATCGTTGCTTCGCTGCCGACTGATAAAGTGTCAAATGATGACATTTTGCGATGATGTTTCATGAATGACAAATCGTAGTAAACAAATCGTAGTAAAACAGTGCCGCATAGTAATCCCTACGCATCACGCTCACATCAATCGATGTTTTAATTGGTCGATTTAAATGGGTTGCGCACCCAACAGCCAATGAAAATACTCCGTTGACTATGGCATGTGTGCTCATATCGAAAAATATGGAACAGGCTAGAAGGCATGTTTATATGATAAAATATTATATCTAAAGAGGTATAATATATATTTCCACTGTTAAATCGATATAATCATGGCAAAATGCATGGCTTTTAAGGTGGACGCAGCTGCGCAGACATTGTATAGGCTCAATGCATAGCTTGTGTGAGTATATAGTCATGTCCAAAACTAGGATTTCCACAAAATGGCCATTGACATGTCATGCGCCCCCGACATTAAGACTCCAAGATCCTAGATGCACTACGGCAGGCCAGTTGCAATGAAGATGAGCTGTGACTAGTGACATTACTGCTTGTTGACACCAAGCTGAGAGTATGGGTCAAGACAGTGAAGTCTGCTGCGTTTGAGATATCAATCAGCTCCCCACAGGGAGATGGTCTATCCCCTGTGGTTTTCATCTGTTACCTAACTTGCTGCAGCATTGAAATGTATGGAGGTTAATTCAAAAAGACCAAAGCCCCCAGTGTCCATACTCGGTATGGCACTAGAGATGGAATATGCTGACGATGTGGACCTCATAGATGAAAAGAAAGTGAACCCCTTTACAAATTACTCCCAATAGCTCCATGCAAAGTAAAAATCATGAACCTCTATGAATGACTAGGAAACTGAGATCACCCACATATACCTATTGACAAAGAAAGTGACGATCCACTTTGTGACGGTTAACCATTGAGGAAAAGCAAAGTCCTGAGATTACTGCTCGGCAGTACTGCTGACATTGCTGCATCATGCGTCATGGAAACATAGCTTTCCCGTCCTTCTGGAAGCTATGGATTTGTACAATGCGGATCAAAGATGCCCTTGACAAATGACTAGATTGGTACAATGAAATCTGCATATCCTTGATGTATTATTAGCTCACCTGGCCTGAAAGGCCAAGTGAGCTTATGTCGTGGCAACTGTCCGTCAACCTTTCCTTTAAAATAAGGTATTCTCAAGAACCACTGGGCCGATTTCAATTATATTTGGCAGGAAGCATCCCTAGGGCATAGAGATTCAACTTTGTTCAAATGAAGCCGATCGGCCAAAATCCAAGATGGCCGCCAGCCAAAATAGCCTATTTTTAGAAACACTAAAAAATCTTCTCTGAAACTGCTGGATGAATTGATTCAAAACTCATAACACATCATGTATTGCAATGGTAGACCCAAGTTTGTTCAAGGCAACCTGATTGGCCTATTTGCTGGGCGGCCATCTTGGATGACCTAGTTTTCGCGAAAATGACTTCTCCTGAACCGCTGAAGGGATAGGTCTGAAATTTGGTAAATATGCTTAGGGACCAAGGTCCATTCAAGTTTGTTCAAGGGAAGTTCGTACGTTAAAAAACATTGTCGCCATCAACCAATCAAAATTTAGCGTTTGTTGGTCATAATGGCTTTTTTGTATTTGATGTATTTTGATGGCGAAAATTGCTTTATAAATGCTTATCAGTGTGGCGAGTTCAAATATGCCGCTTTCGAGACTATCGGATAAACGGTTTGGCTGCCATCTTGGTTTGTTTTCCTACCATAGGCTCCCATAGTAAAGCAATGGGGAATTATTTAAACAACTTCTTCTCAAGAACCACTGGGCAAATTTCAATTATATTTTGGAGGAAGCATTCATAGGGCATAGAGATCTAAGTTTGTACAAACGAAGCGGATCGGTCAAAATCCAAGATGGCCGTCGGTCAAATGGCTGATTTTAAGAAACACTTTAAAAAATCTTCTCTGAAACCGCTGGAGGAATTGATTCAAACTTCATAACACATCATCTATGGCAGCGGTAGACCCAAGTTTGTTCAAGGCAACCAGATTGGCCGATTTGCTTGGCGGCCATCTTGGATGACCTAGTTTTCGTGAAAACGACCTCCCGAACCGCTGAAGGGATAGCGCTGAAATTTTGTAAATATGCTTAGGAACCAAGCGCCTTTCAAGTTTGTTCAAGGGAAGTTTGTTCGTTAAAAAACATGGCCGCCATCAACCAATCAAAATTCAGCATTTCTAGGTCATATGGGCTTTTTCGTATTTGATGTATTTTGATGGCGAAAATTGCTTTATATATGCTTATCAGTGTGACAAGTTCAAATATGCCACTTTCGAGACTGTCGGATAAACACTTTGGCTGCCATCTTGGTTTGTTTTCCCGGCAAAGGCTCCCATAGTAAAGCAATGAGCCCATAGTAAAGCAATGGGGAATTCTTTAAACGACTTCTTCTCAAGATCCACTGTACCGATTTCAATTATATTTGGGAGGAAGCATTCATAGGGCATGGAGATCTAAGTTTGTTCAAAGGAACCCGATTGGCCAATTTGTCCTGGCCTGCCATCTTGGATTTAGGCCGAAACGTCTTTAAAAATCTTCTCCGAAACGGCTCGGGGGATTGATGCAAACCTCATGAAATATGATTTATGGCAAGGGAACTTGATTGGTCAAATGGTTCGCCGGCCATCTTGCTTGACCTACTTGTAGCGAAAATGACTTATTCTCCAGAAGCGCTAAAGGGATCGGGAAGAAATTTGGCAGGTATGATTAGGGCCTAAGGGCCATTAAAGTTTGTTCAAGAAAAGTTGATCTGTTAAAAAACATGGCCACCGTGGGCCAATTAAAATATAGCATGTTTGGTGGCCATATTGGATTTTTTTATTTGATGGATTTTGAGGCCGAAATTGGTTTTATATGAGTTTTTGGGTATTCTGATTTCAAATTTGCAATTTTCGAAACTGTCAGATAAACGGTTTGCTGGCCATCTTGTTGATAAAGAGCATTCTAGTTGAAATGCCTATTGTCCAGGTGAGCGATACAGGCCCCTTGGGCCTCTTGTAACTTTAAGAGCTGGGCAGCTCCAAAAGCAGCAGCTCTAGACAAACTTGATTCCTGCCACCACAAACACCTCAACACCACCTCTGGACTCTGAAGACCAGACAGCATTATTAGCTCACCTGGCCTGAAAGGCCAAGTAAGCTTATGCCGTGGCGACTGTCCGTCATCCGTCAACTTTTCCTTTAAACGACTTCTTCTCAAGAACCACTAGGCCGATTTGAATTATATTTGGCAAGAAGCATCCTTAGGGCATCGGAATCCAAGTTTGTTCAAATGAACCCGATCAGCCAATTTGCCCGGCGGCCATCTTGGATTTAGGCCGAATTTAGGAAACGTCTTTAAAAATCTGCTTCGAAACCGCTTAGGGGATTGATGCAAATCTCATGACATATGATTTAGGGCAAGAGGTGAACCAAGTTCAAGGGAACTTGATTGGTCAAATGGTTCGCCGGCCATCTTGGTTGACCTAGTTGTAGCGAAAATAACTTCTCCAGAACCCCTGAAGGGATCAGGCTGAAATTTGGCAGATATGATTAGGGACTAAGGGCCAGTAAAGTTTGTTCAAGAGAATTTGCGCCATCTAAAAACATGGCCGCCGTGGACCAATCAATATATAGCATGTTTGGCGGCCATATTGGATTTTTTTATTTGATGGATTTTGAGGCCGAAATTGGTTTTATATAGGTTTTTGAGCATTCCGATCTCAAATTTGCAATTTTCGCAACTGTCGGATAAACGGTTTGGCGGCCATCTTGGATTATTTTCACGCCAAAAGCTCCCATACTAAAAGCAATGGGAAATTTAAAATGTCTTCTCGAGAACTACTGGGCCGATTTCAATTATATTTGGCAGGAAGCATCCTTAAAGCATAGAGATTTAAGTTTGTTCAAATGAAGCCGCTCGGCCAATTTGGCCAGCGGCCATCTTGGATTTTGTCTGATTTTTAGCTCACCTGGCATGAAAGGCCAAGTGAGCTTATGCCGTGGCGACCATCCGTTGTCTGTCCGTCATCCATCAACTTTTCCTTTAAACAACTTCTCAAGAACCACTGGGCCAATTTCAATTATATTTGGCAGGAAGCATCCTTAGGGCATCGGGATCTAAGTTTGTTCAAATGAACCTGATCGAGCAATTTGGCCGCCGGCCATCTTGGATTTAGGCCGATTTTTAGGAAACGTCTTTAAAAATCTTATATGATCTAGGGCAAGAGCTGAACCAAGTTTGTTCAAGGGAACTTGATTGGTCAAATGGTTCAGTGGCCATCTTGGTTGACCTAGTTGTAGAGAAAATGACTTCTCCAGAACCGCTGAAGGGATCAGGCTGAAATTTGGCAGATACGATTAGGGCCTAAGGGCGATTAGAGTTTGTTCAAGAGAAGTTGAGCCGTCAAAAAACATGGCCGCTGTGGGCCAATGAAAATATAGCGTGTTTGGTGGCCATATTGGATTTTTTTATTTGATGGATTTTGAGGCCGAAATTGCTTTTGTATCTGTTTTGCGGTATTCTGATCACAAATTTACAATTTTTGAAACTGTCAGATAAACGATTTGGTGGCCATCTTGGATAATTTTCACCCCAAAAGCTCCCATACTAAAGCAATGGGAAATTTAAAACGTTCTCTTCTCGAGAACTACTGGTCCGATTTCAATTATATTTCTCAGGAAGCATCCTTAGGGCTCCTCCAGAACCGCTGAAGGGATAAGGCTGAAATTTGGGCGGAATGATTAAGAACTAAGGGCCATTAAAGTTTGTTCATGGGAAGTTGATATGTCAAAAAAACATGAGCGCTGTGGGTCAATCAAAATATAGCATGCTTTGCGGCCATATTGCACTTGCAAAAATGTCCACAAACTCATTTAGAAGACTACTAAACCACCCATCAATAATTTTAACAAAAATTGATGGTGCGCCATGTGAGTGACGCAGGCCCCTTGGGCTTCTTGTATTGTGATGTCAGCCAATGTGTGTCACATTTAATTGTGATGTCAGATACTTGAGTGACCGATCTGATCCATTTATTACTTCACTGAAGCTCAAGTTTTTACAGAAATACTTGGTATGGTGGAATCCAGTTTTTCAGTTGATAATATGATGTCATAATCAATTACATAATGTGTAGGATGATGTCATAATCAATTACGTGTCAATGTCATGACGTCACAAACTCTTAATTGATGACGGACTAAGCATACAAATGTAGTTGTACAAATAGTATGTTTTTACTGTTTAATAAACATGCTGTTGAATATTTTGTAGCTAATTTGACTGGGCAGCAACAGCTCCTGGTCAAATTAGTCTCAAAATACTCAAGAGGCAGGGAATGATCAATTCCATCATGGGCCATATGTGGGTGGAGCTTAGCTAGAGATGGGTGGGGCTAAAACTGGATTCCTCCATTACTCTTATTTTGTTGAAAGATTCTATTAGGGAGTAAGTATACCTAACCCTTTGATGATCCGGATTGGTCAGGAAACTTCTGATTTTTCCTTAGTAAATATCCATTTACCGGGCAGAAGACTATTTTTGAAAATATATCACTGCAATGACTACGTCGATTATCGAGCCCATAGGCATTCTAGTGAGAAATTTATTTTTAAATCTTACTGTGTAAATGGACATTTCTTTGGAACAACTGCAGTTGACCATTAATTACTTACGCTTGTGCGATTATTGCGTTGAGTGATCGCGATCGATTATTAAAAAATAATCGTGATTACTCAATTAATCAGCTTGGATACAAATTACCAAGACATAACAACAAAAGAATGTCAATGACAAAAATTGCAATGGTGTTTAGAAAAGTCCATTTGCAGGGCAAGAGAAGACTATTTTTGAAAATGTATCACTGGAATGCCTGGCTCGATTCTCGGACATCCATTCACTAAGCAAAATGTCATTTTTCATAACCGATCACATTAAATAGTAATTGAAAGTTAGGTTTTGAAATATTTTATGCAATAGAAAATATTCACGATTATTTGATTATTTAATTTTTAGCTCACCGGGCCTGCAAGGCCAAGTGGGCTTATGGCGGGGCGACCGTCCATCATCCGTCCATCTGTCCATCGTCCATCAACGTTTCCTTTAAACGACTTCTCAAGAACCACTGGGCCAATTTCAATTATATTTGGCATGAAGCATCCTTAGGTCATCGGGATCCAAGTTTGTTCAAATGAACCCGATCGACCAAGTTGGCCAGCGGCCATCTTAGATTTAGGCAGATTTTAGGAAACGTCTTTAAAAATCTTCTCCGAAACCGCTTAGGGGATTGATGCAAATCTCATGAAATATGATCTACGGCAAGAGCTGAACCAAGTTTGTTCAAGGGAACTTGATTGGTCAAATGGTTCGGTGGCCATCTTGGTTGACCTAATTGTAGCGAAAATGACTTCTCCAGAAGCACAGAGGGGATCGGGCCGAAATTTGGCAGATATGATTATGACCTAAGGGTCATTAAAGTTTCTTCAAGAGAAGTTGATCCATCAAAAAACATGGCCGCGGTGGGCCAATCAAAATATAGCATGTTTGGGCCCCAGATTGGTTTTGTATGTGTTTTGGGGTATTCTTAGCTCGGATTTGAAATTTTTGAAACTGTCGGATAAATGGTTTGGCGGCCATATTGGATCATTTTCCTGCCATACTAAAGCAATGGGAAATTTAAAATGTTTTCTTCTGGAGAACTACTTGGTCGATTTCAATTATATTTAGCAGAAAGCATCCTTAGGGTGTAGATATTCAACTTTGTTCAAACGAAGCCGATTGGCCAATTGGGCTGGCGGCCATCCTGGATTTTGCCCGATTTATCGAAACGTCTAAAAATCTCTGAAGCCGCTTATGGGATTGATGCATACCTGATGAAATATAATTTATGGCAAGAGCTGAACCAAGTTTGTTCAAGAGAACTTGATTGGGCAAATGGTTTGGCGGCCATCTTGGTTGACCTAGTTGTAGCAAAAATGACCAGAACCGCTGAAGGGATCGGGCCAAAATTTGGCAGATATAATTAGGGACTAAGGGCCATTGAAATTTGTTCAAGGGAAGTTGATCTGTCAAAAAACCTGGACACCATGGGCCAATCAAAATATAACATGTTTGGTGTCCATATTTGATTTTTTTATTTGATGGATTTTGAGGCCGAAATTAGTTTTATGTGTTATTGGGTATTCTGATCTCAAATTTGCAATTTTCGAAACTGTCGGATAAACATTCGGGTGGCCATCTTATTGAGAAAGAGCACTAGTTGAAATGCCTATGGTCCAGGTGAGCGATACAGGCCGCTTGGACCTCTTGTTAATCATATAAATTCACGATTTAAAACGTAATCGCGATTTTCGATTTAATCACGTAATTGTGCAAACCTAAATTACATGATTGTATCATCATTGAGAACTGATTGGAAGTCATAGCAACCACTAGTGGCTGTAACACATCTCTAAATTTAACCCACTAATGACCAAGCTGACCAAAAACAGCATCTTCAGTGGTCTTGAGGAATGTCCATTTGCAGCTCAAAAGAAAACTATTTTTGAAAATTTAACCAATGCTCATGTTCAGTAACCGAGCCTGTCAATTTCCAGTAGTAAATTTCCAAAAATTAAAAAAAAAACTTCACCTGGCATGCAATGGATTTTTTTTACCATTATCCATTTGATGGTTGAACCAGACAAAAAAACATCATTTGCATCTGTGTTGGGGAAATGTCCATTTGCAGGATAACAGAAAACGATTTTTGGAAATTTCAGTAGTAAATTTACAAAGAGTAGTCTTCTCGTGGCCTGCAAAAAGTAGAATCTTCTTGAAAAGTCTTGACCATTAAAGGGTTAATTAATATCAGTAGCATTTGAGCGCTTTGAGATGCTGTTGACACAAGAGGCGCTAAGTGAGCAAGTTTTAGACTTTATAATAGACAGATCTATTTCTCGCTAGTTGTAAGCAACCCAGCATCTTTGTACTCACTCTTTAAACACCAATTCTAACTCTGAATCATGAATTCCTAGAAGCTCAATTTCCATATATGAGCTGTTGAATATTTTGAAATTAATTTGACTGACAGCCTTTGCTGCCATATGCTGCATATGGCAGTGCACAGCTCTTAACTAAATCAGCTTCGAATTACTCAACAGAATGTTTATTAACCCTTTAACACTCGTCAGCCAAAAATGGCCACTGCAGTGGTCTTGAGAAATGTCCATTTGCAGACCAAGAGTAGACTATTTTTGAGAATTTACCACTGGAATGACTAGCTCAATAACGGAGCCAATCATTCCAGTGGTAAGTTTAAAAAAAGTCTTTTCTCTATAATGCTATAGTCTTTTGCAAATGGTCATTTTCTATGAGAAAATTGAAATTTTCGTAAATAATTTCGTGGGTTAAATTGTAAATTCATCGAATACATACGATTCAAACAGCTGTTGGACCTTTGCCATTGCTTACCACCTTTTCTGACAGACATACTTCATTTGAAACATGTGACCTATTTTGATTATATCAGAATGACTCACATTACCTAGTAGATCCCTACATTAAGTGGATTGATGAAATACCATTTATATGCTTCTAGGACCTGATTCAGCAGACAGTCGATGGAGTGAATGTGCTTTCCATCAACGATCGGCCAACAATATACCAAAGAGACAGTTGCAGGCCACAACATAATGAACAGTACCAAGGGAACTACATGCCACAAAATAACAATCAGTGCCAAGGACCCAATAACATGCCAAAACATAACAAACAGTGCCAAGGGGCCGATTACAGACGACAACATAACAATCAGGGCCAAGGCAATTATGGGCCACAACATACCAATCAGGGCCAAGAGGATTATATACCACAACATAACAATCAATGCCAAGGCAATTACGGGCGACAACATACCAATCAGGGCCACGGGAATTACGGGTCACAACATAACAATCAGTGCCAGGGGAATTATGGTCCACAATATATCAATCAGTGCCAAGGGAATTTCGGGCCACAACATAACAGTCGGTACCAAGAGAATTACGGGTCACAAAATAACATTCGGTACCAAGGGAATTACGGGCCACAATATAATCAACAATACCAAGGGCACGATTACGGGCCACAACATAACAAACAATGCCAAGGGGATTATCGGCCACAACATAACAAAAAGTACCAAGGAGATCGCAGGCCACAACATAGCAAACAGTGCCAAGGAATAACAAGCCGGCATAACTATGTCCCAAAAACAGCAAGAAATATAACTATGGGAGAATCTGGCCCAATCCCAGGCTTAATGAAAACCAAGACAAGACAAGATGGAAGAAACACGGCAGAAGAACCAGGTAACAAATTAATGTGAGCATTATTATTAGCTCACCTGAAAGGTCAGGTGAATTATGTCATGACATTCCATCTGAAACAGGTAACAAAAAAGTTCTTATAGTGGCTGAAACTTAACGCTGGAATGGTGCGAGGGGCCTAGTTCACCATGCATTGGGAAAGCTCTGGTGGGTATGACAGTCGTTCATCACATGACCGTTGTGGCCACCAATGCTTGACTGACCATTTGGTGCTCTGGGCTCCAGGCTTGATAACTGATTGCATATTCTTTTTGTAAATTAACCACTAGAATGACTGGCTCAAAAAAGTCTTCGCTTCATTTGCAAATGGATATTTATCAAGACGACTGGGCAATAAAGCCGTTTTTTGGCCAGTTTGAATGTTAAATGGTAAACCCAATTAAATTCTCCAACACCACTCTGATTACGTATGAAGAAAGATTTTGTTCAGAACATGTACATGTATTCATTGGTATTGATAATTTTTGGTCGAATACGATATGGGAATGTTTCATTTGATGATTCATAATTCCAAATTCAATTGTTTGACACAATACCATCACTAAGCCATTCTGTGTGTTAAGTGTGTATGGTGATGTTAAATAAATCCCATTTTTATACACCCATTTTGGGAAAAAAGCGGTTTGTATGATGTGATGGCGCGTGGTGTCCATCTGGCCATCTGTCTGTCTGTTAGCAAATCCATGTCCGGGCCATATCTCAAAATGTTCTTAACCTACATTTGAACCTTTTTTCTCCAGTGCACATATTAGGCGAAGATGTGTCATGATATTGTTTTGTCGAGATCTGTCTTCTTCTTCTTTTCGTTCGCTGATCATACCGCCAGTCATGTAAGTGACTATCGACATGATCATAAGCTGAAGACGGAGGTTCCAGGCCGCACGGCGCACTCTAATAAACCATGGATCCACGCACTTAACGCTATGGTCGAGATCTGTCGATAATTGCTAGAGTTGTCCCTTCTGAAATGCGTAAAATGTTAAAAATATTGTCCGGGTTGTATCTCAAAAACTTCATAATCTACATTTGAAATTTGTGGTGCAATGCACATATTAGGTGGAGATGATGTGTCATGATTTTGTTTCGGCGAGAACTGTCCATATTGTGCCCGAGTTATACTCTGTGAAAAGATCAAAATTCATTAAAGACGGGTGTATTACGCCCCGCCCCGCTAGGCTGCGCTCTCGTTACAGAAGGATTCGATCCCTCACTCAAGTATCTGACATAATGAATGGAGGATTCCAGTTTATCCATCAATCATATGATGTCATAATCAAGTATGTGACATGTAGAATGATGTTGTAACCAATTACATGTACAACATTAATGATGTAGCTAAGTTGGTCATTCATAAACTCTTAATTGATGACGGACTAAGTGTTTTTGTACGAATTGTATGCCTTTACTATTTAATAAGGTAGCTGTATAGGCAGCAACTGTGCCCAGTCAAATTAGTTATAAAATATCTAACAGCTTACTTGGAAAGTTTTCTGCAAATTGACATTCAAAGAGTGCAGTGATTGATTGGTCCCAACACGGGCAGAACATGGGTGGAGCTTTGCTAGAGATGGGCATGGCACAGCTAAAACTGGATTCCTCTATTGCATCACTTGTTAGCTGATGTCACAATCATAATGACATTGAGTAGGAGTCAAATTAGTTTTTAAAATATTCAACAGCTTACCAATATTAAGATTCTGTGAATTCACGTTGTTATTACACCACAAAAACATCCATTACTGTTCAATCACTACTTGCTAAATCAATTATTTGCATTTTGCTATCAGAATAAGATTTTTATGCCTGCATACACACCTCCCCATGCGTAATCCTATTCCTATGGACCTTCAACCAGGCTACTGGTTGAGTCCCACCTCCAGCCTACCATCAGGTATAGACTGGCACCAGTCTATACTCACCTCATAGTGACGCTTGTCGCTAAGCGCGCTCGCGCATGCGCATTAGAGCCCGAATAGGAAACAGATTCACTTTTCAATTATTCTGCATGCAAAATAGTTGTCTAAAAATATTTATATACGTTTTTGTGTTTTGCGGTGTGTCAGTGATACCTTTTGACTTTATATCTCGGAAGAATATGCCCAATATGAAGTCAATCCTCTCTAAGTTACGTCTAGGAAGTATAATTGTGTTTATATGGTATCTTATAGACGAATTTATATATTACCGGTTTTCGCGAAGATCGTTTGCGTCGTGGTATCTTGATTGTTATGCCTATCCTAGATCATCATCATCATTGATAATGTCCAGTCCATATATAGAGCCTGTAACGAAGTTATTTCTAGTGCATTATAAGGATTATCTTAAAATCCCTTGAAAGTTTCTGGTAAGGAGATTTGAATTTTCCCGCCGTTAGAACTGAGTTGAGGGTGTCTCTTGTTTGAGAGTTTGAGCGGTATGCTTCATTGTTATGTTTTTTCGTTTGTAGGAGTCAGCGAAAGGGTCAGATAAGACTAAATGTTCGTCGGCAAAATGTGATCGTCATCACTCGATCGAGTTCGCCGGGCACGTTGGTGCGAAGTGTACTTCCTGTACTACTAATGCTATGTGTGGGATTTGTAAAGGGTGGCCGGTTTTCGGTAGCGAAAGCGTTCTTTAAAGATTTGTCGGTCTAACAATTGCTGCCGTCTGGTCGTCCTTCCCCTTCCTCCGTTGCTAGCAAGGCAAAGGTGGTGTCCTTTGCTCAATCCTCTGTTCCGTTATCGGTAGCAACGGAGGGGGGAAACTCGTCGGTAAATTCGGACGCATGATGGCGCTTTTTGCGAGATTTGAATCGTTTGCCACAGTGTTGACAAAATCGCTCGATGAACGAATTTCTTCTGCGATAAAAGAGGCCAAAAAGCAGGAAGGCTCGTCAAGTTCAGAGGATAGCCCGAAGGCTAGCGGGCGTTCCCGCAAATGGGGGAAGCCGGTCCCTCTGACCTCTAGGGCAGGTGTTGGTATCACCAAAGCAGAAGACAAGAGCATCCAGGCTCTTGAAGGTGTGCTCGGAGAGTGCATCAGATAAAATCCACTTAAGACTTGAGGGTGACGGGCATAACCCTCAAGCAGTGGTGGCGTCGGCTGAAACCGGCATCCATGAGGCCAGTCCTTATGATAATGCCAATTTTACGGTGGTTCCGGTAGTTACAGTTGTCTCTAGAGCACCCGTTTCTAAGAGGTCGATACCTAGTCTTGCTAGTTCCGGTTCCGTTGTGGTGGACTCGGGTTTACTTCCGTTTTCCGCATCTCAATCTTTTTCCGTCCGAACTGCCGGTCTAGCAAGACATCCGGGTCTTCAAGATCCGGTTCCGTCTTCGGTGGTTTCCGTTTCCGGTAGGACTTCCGGTTTAGTGGGTAATCCAGGTCGGCAAGATCCGGTTACCACTTCTGTTCCGGCCACTTCCGGTCTGTCTTCCGTTTATGTAGGACGTCCGGGTCCTAGAGATCTGGTACCTACTTCCGTTTCCGGTTCTATTAGCGCTTCCGGCCATTCCGGATATCCGGAGTCTGAGGACTCCTTTTATTTTCGAATTCCGGTAGAGGCGTTTTCCGTTTCCGGTTTGGACGCTAGTCAGTACACTTCCGCTTCCGGTCTTAGGGGTGTACTTCCGGGTCATCCAGACCTGGATAGACTTCCGTTTTCCATTTCCGGGTTCATGAGAGCTTCTGGAAGAATGCATATCCGGGTCTATTGGACCCGGCATTGCATTGTTCATCAATTTCCGGTTCCGTTTTTTCAGTTTCCTCTTCCGGTTAGTCTGTACATCCAGATTGTAGGATCTTGATCAGTTCCGGTAGTCTACTTCCGGTTTTATCCATTTCTTTTTCCTTTTTTCCACATCCGGATTTCGTACAGCCGGGGATAGGGTCATTTCCGGTGTTACCCGGCATTACATTGTTCATTCATTTCCGGGTTTTGAGCTTCCTCTTCCGGTAATTCTGTACATCCGGGTTGTAGGATTTTGATCAGTTTCCGGTAGTATGCTTCCGGTTTATGCATTTCCGTTTCCCTTTTTCCACATCCGTTTTCCTAGAATCTAGTCATCTTCTTGCCTAAGATTAGTCTTATTTCCGTATTTGTTTAATATTGGGAATGTTTAATGGCTGAAAATAGTAATTCCAAGTCATTGCCAGTCTTGTAGTCTCTCTTGGAATTGTAGTCTATTCAGACATTTATTCGTTTATCAGCGACAATTTTCAGCGTAATTAAAGACTCCTGATTGGTTACCGTATGGGATTTTGTTGCAGATTATTTTATATGGGCATTTCATAAGCCGATAAGTCAGATGGTATTCTACGCATTATTTCGAGATACGATTTTTGCTTTCATCCAACTTTAGATGGCCAGTTATTTTCGGGCCATTCAGCCTTTTTTCTCGCTCCTTTTACCTCTTATGTCGGCAGGTTGACATATTTATTTAACCAAAGGGAGTTTATTTGTGGAGGGGATAACCCTGATTCTTAAGTAAATCGTAGTATAATTGGGTGCGCCGCAAAGAGTTATCTCCCCAGAGGGCGTGCGTGCGTTGTGAGGCATAAATATACTTCCGCGTTTATCAATGGCGTGTATAGTAACAACGTCAGAGTACCGTATCATTGCGTAACGCAAAGCCGTTTTAGGTAACAAAATGCCGTTATATTGTGTGTTCCTGGCTGCAAAGTTAAAAGAGGTGGAAATAGATTCCCGAAAGAAGCAGATATGCTATGTAAGTTGCGAATATCCATGAAAGAATCGATACGGTGACGCGCAAACTGTGGATGTCGAGATCGACTGAACTCGTTTACAGCGATCATATAGGCCTACATACATATTACACCGGAGTGGTTCAAAGAAACTCTAACATGTATGCTTAAATAAATTTATATTGTGATATTTTATTGTCCACATTGTCAAATACATGAACAAATGGTGTCTATATCGGACACGTTCTTGCGATCGCCAGTTATCATCCCAGGTTGTGGCTATTAAAGGGTGGTCTCTTAAGACAAGTTAATAAATATGTCATGAATACCAGAGTTTCTTTAAAAACCAATGGTCTATCAGTAAACCTGTTTTAACCGTTTAATGCTAAAATTAGTTCCAGAAAAATTAAATTTTCTCGTAGAAAATATCCAGTAGGGTAGGCCTACAAGGAAAATTGTTTTAGAAAATTTTCAAGGGAATGGCTCGCTGCAGGTGGACCGTTACATATATTATAACATTTAACATCAGACATTAATCACAGGTACAGCATAATGTATACATCATAGGAGGTGTTACCCCAATTTTTCATTGTCAAGACGTACACAGATTAATTTCTAAATCCATTTAAGCAATGTATTTGAATCTCTATTAAGAGACCATCTGCCTTAAGAGACCACCTTTTAATTCTCCCATGGGAGGTCTCTCAATGCAGGTTTGAAAGTATGTCATCAATTTGGTTTGTTAGCACTGATGTCATCCATTTTCAAATAAACATTTTTCAAGATCACTTTTGGTTAAGCAAATAAGAATGCTTGCATAGTCAATGTCCATTTGCGGGTTAAGAGACTCTTTAAAAAAAATTTCTACTGGAATGACTGGCTAAGTTTTCTAAAATAGTCTTCTCTTGACTGGCAAATGGACATTTCTCAACAGAACTGCTAAATCAACCTCTGCAGTGGTATTGAGGAATGGTTATTTGCAGCACAATAGAAAAGTAATTTTTGTAAATTTATCACACGAATGACTTGCTCGCATGCCAGTCATTCCAGTTGTAAATTTTCAAAAATAGTCTTCTCTTCACCTGCAAATGAACATTTAATTAAGCAAATATTTACATTTTTATCAAATTTAGCCATTATAGCATTAAAGCAGTGATCTGTATCTGAAAAAGGCCTTCAGATCACAGAATCGGTGGTTATTTCTAGCCCTATTGAGATGATCCATTGTTGGCCAGTAGGATCCAAGCAAATTAGTTCCAAAATTATCATAAACTTACCTTACTGTTGTCTTGTTTTAAAAAATTAAATTTGGCCAACCAGATAATGAGTAGTAGTCTTTTAACACATTAACCTCTCTATGCCAGAAAACAAGATGTTTTATATATGATGTATGCAATGCCCTGTTCAATATTTTGAGACCAACTTGACTGTGAGTTATTGTTGCTTCCTATGCCTTATTAGTTTGAAGTTATTCAAGAGCTTTCATGTATATATGTCTAGAAATTGAGACATGGGCATTACATATGTTAAAGGGTTAAAAGAAAAAGTTGACAGATGGAAAGTGACCACCGCATAAGCTCAGCCCGCCCCACCCCTTCTGGACAGTTCAGCTAATAATGTGTCTGATCTGTTTTCTAATTATTTTACAGGTACCTCCTGTAAGCACCTGTAAGGTACTGTTTCAAATTTGTTCAACTTTGACACTCCATCTACACCATATGCCAAGGGAAGACAAGAAAGTACACAAAGAAATAGGAAACTAGTTACGGATGTGATGGGTGCCAGTCTAGATATTGGAAATGAAGTCCTCAGGGAGACAATGGAGGAAGGTGAAAGTACTTCATCTATCAATGACAATCACTTCCTGTGTGGTTAGCTGTCAAGTATGACCTTCTTTCTGACAGAGTTTGTATTCGATAGAGAGATTTCACGACAATCTTGATGCAATCAAATTTAATACAGGCTTTGATAATTATGACCATTTTATGCGCAGTTAAGACTTGTGAATGATAATATTTGCTCAATTATGACTTGTGAATGATAATACATGTATTTGCTCAATTAAGACTTATAAGTGATGAAATTTACTTAATTGTGACATATTAGAGATGAAATTTTCTCAACTGTGAGCTAGAAATGATGAAATTTGCCCAATTGTGACTTTTCAATAATAATATTTGCTCAGTTATGACTTGTGAATGATAGTATTTGCTCAGTTGTGGCCTGTGAATGATAGTATTTGCTCAGTTGTGACATATGAATGATGATATTTGCTTAATTGTGACTTATGAGTGATAATATTTGCTTACTTCTGCCTTATGAGTGATGAAATTTGCTTAATTGTGACATATTAGTGATGAAATTTGTTCAGTTGTGATTTATGAATGATGGAATTTTCTCAACTGTGAGCTAGAACTGATGAAATTTGCCCAATTGTGACTTATGAATAATAATATTTGCTCAGTTATGACTTGTGAATGATAATATCTGCTCAGTTATGACTTGTGAATGATAATATTTGCTCAATTATAACTTGTGAATGATAATAGTTGCTCAATTGTGACTTATGAGTGATGAAATTGACTTAATTGTGACATATTAGTGATGAAATTTGCTCAGGTGTGATTTATAAGTGATGATATTTTCACAACTGTGGGCTAGAAGTGATGAAATTTTCCAAATTGTCACATATGAATGATAATATTTGCTCAGGTATGACTTGTGAATGATATTTAATCAATTGAGACTTATGAATGATGATATTTAATCAATTGAGTCTTGTGAAAAATGATATTTAATCAATTGAGTCTTGTGAATAATGATATTTAATCAATTGAGACTTGTGAATGATGATATTTAATCAATTGAGACTTGTGAATGATGGTATTTAATCAATTGAGACTTGTGAATGGTGATAATTAATCAATTGAGTCTTGTGAATAATGATATTTAATCAATTGAGATTTGTGAATGATGGTATTTAATCAATTGAGACTTGTGAATAATGATATTTAATCAATTGAGACTTGTGAATGATGATATTTAATCAATTGAGACTTGTGAATGATGGTATTTAATCAATTGAGACTTGTGAATGGTGATAATTAATCAATTGAGTCTTGTGAATAATGATATTTAATCAATTGAGACTTGTGAATGATGGTATCTAATCAATTGATACTTGTGAATAATGATATTTAATCAATTGAGACTTGTGAATAATAATATTTAATCAATTGAGACTTGTGAATGATGATATTTAATCAATTGAGTCTTGTGAATAATGGTATTTAATCAATTGAGACTTGTGAATGGTGATAATTAATCAATTGAGTCTTGTGAATAATGATATTTAATCAATTGAGACTTGTAAATGATGGTATTTAATCAATTGAGACTTGTGAATAATGATATTTAATCAATTGAGACTTGTGAATAATGATATTTAATCAATTGAGACTTGTGAATGATGATATTTAATCAAGTGAGTCTTGTGAATAATGATATTTAAAAGATGATAACGACGTAGTCAGTGATTAGTAAACCAATATGGGTTTTTAAGCCTGACGCTTGGATACGATTGTGAATCCAGAAGTCTGAATGGTCAGAAGCAAGTTTTTCAGCTCCTTTTATACTCTCATGGGCTGAGCCTGGGGATTGACTGTCGCATGCCCTAAATAGGGCAGGGAAAGTGGGGATGGCCGGCGCTGTTTTGGCGGTGATTGTATGAGATCACTGGTTGTGAAAAATTTGTTGGTTGTAACCAAAATGGCGGCTCACGGTTTTTTACCGGTTGTGGTAAATTTTTACCGGTTGAGATGTCTTTTACCGGTTGTGGTGATGTTGACGGTTGCAGAATTTTTTCTTTTTTTACCGGTTGTGGTGTGAACAAAATGGCAACTCATGATTTATTACCGGTTGTGGTAAATTTTACCGGTTTGAGATGTTTTTTTACCGGTTGCGGTGATGTCGCCGGTTGCAGAATTTTTCTTACCAGTTGTGGTAAATTTTACCGGTTGAGATGGTTTTTTTACCGGTTGTGGAAATGTTGCCGGTTGCAGAATTTTTCTTACCGGTTTAAGAATTTTTTCAAAAAGTTGAAAAAGAAATTTTTTTTTTTATTTTATAATTTTTTGCCGGTTGTTTGTGATTTATTGGCCGGTTTTATGTGGTTTGCCGGTTTTGGTTTGAAATCTTGCCGGTTCTGTTATCAAGACAGATTTCCACTCAATTGTTGTAGCGGATTTGGAAGGTCTTATACTGGCGGTGGGTATGGCCCATTTGTTGTGAGGTTTTGACCGGTGTAGTCATTACCTTTTTGTTGATTCAGACTTATGGCGTTTCGTTCCTAAAAGTGGAACTCCTCAGAGGCGTATGTGGGAATAATACAGGTGAGGTATGGTTCGCCTGTGGGTTCATCAGTAGGGGTAGTCTAGTGGTGTCCTGGCAGTGCGGTCACCAGACACGGTAAAGAAATATATATATGTATACAAATGACCGGTGGTATTTAATCAATTGAGACTTGTGAATAATGATATTTAACCAATTGAGACTTGTGAATGATATTTAATCAATTGAGACTTGTGAATGATGGTATTTAATCAATTGAGACTTGAATGATGATATTTAATCAATTGAGTCTTGTGAATAATGATATTTAATCAATTGAGTCTTGTGAATAATGGTATTTAATCAATTGAGACTTGTGAATGATGATATTTAATCAATTGAGACTTGTGAATGATGGTATTTAATCAATTGAGACTTGTGAATGGTGATAATTAATCAATTGAGACTTGTGAATGGTGATAATTAATCAATTGAGACTTGTGAATGATGGTATTTAATCAATTATGGATCTATGAGCCATATCTCAGAAACTGCTTGTCTGATTTTCTAAAATTTTACCACAACAAAGAGTGTGATCTTATACTAGACGTCGCCAATGTTGGCCGGGCATGATCTAAAGAAATCCAGAAAGTGTGAAAAAATTTAGGAAATCCTATTGGTTTTAAAAACTTGGGGATACTGGCATTTCATTATATAAATAGAGAGTATAGGCCTATATTCATTATTCCAATGTTTCAGCTCTGTATGTTATAAGGTTAAATATAATTGTATGTTGATCATAGGATGCATCTATTTAACCCTTTAATGGCTAAATTTAGTCAAGACCTTAATATCAAAACATTTGCTTATTGAATGTCCATTTTCGGGCCAAGAGAAGGGTATTTTTGGAAATGTGCCATTGAAATGACTGTTTCGGTTATCAAGCAAGGCATTCCAGTGGTACATTTCCAAAGGTTCTGTTCGCTTGTCCTGCAAGTGAGCATTTCTCAAGACCACTCCAGAGGCTGGTTTTTGCCCTGACCAGTAAACTGTTGAAAGGCATGGAAGCACGTAGGCAAGCAGGCAGGCAGACAGACAAGAAGGTAGAAAGATAGAGAGTATCCATCTCTACCAGCAAGCAATAGGTAAGTAAGCAATAGGGAAGTGAGGCTATGTATAGGCTAGATAGATAGCTAATCGCTGCTATGACGTAAATGGTTGCTACTGCAATACATGATGTGCCACCATGAGAATAAGATTGGTCATACACAGGGCTGGTGTGGGTGGGGGGGTGGGGGGGAGTAGAAACTATTGTTGTGTTTAGTAGGCCACAACGACCTTTCTTGCTTGATTAATGAAAGTTACCACTACTAAATTCTCCCCCAAGGACTTTCACCCTCAATAGCTCAGTTCAGAAATTGTAACACAATTAATACACTTCTAGCAAAGCATGCATGTAATGGATTGGATTGTATATATTTGGTAGGCCTTATAAAAAGTTATACATAACATGGTCTATGCATACATGTATGGGCACTACAACATGCTGTGATACAATTAACTCAAACAGTTTTTTTTATCTTTGCCTAGCATATAGGCCTACCATAGCCTCCCTCCCCAGCGCTAATACTGGTAGAGATGGATACACCATCAAATTTTTGCCCCCCCCCCCCCACCTAATCATGGAGACGCTCCTGCTTGTCAATTTACACTATCGCATCATTTACAAGTGGATTAAATAACGCACTGATGTCTGATTAGTGATTACTTGACAGCGGCGACATTTATATCTCGGTCCGAAGGTGATGCCTTAAATCACGGAAACGTAGAACGACGTTTGAAAATGTCTAGTTTGGACACTATTAAAGTCATTGTTAAATATATATTGCCAATAATGATACAGCATTAAACAAAGCAACTACAATCAGTGTTTATACGAAATATAACTACTTAAATAGACAAGATACGAATAACAAAAGTACAAACTCGCGTAATGGCAAACATGACCGCATTAGATAGGATGCCTCACAACGCACCAACGCCGCCTGGCGGCTGTTGCAGCGGTGCGCCCCATTTCGTCATTCGCTGAAAAGAATTAGATTCAGTAAAGTTTCATAGGATCATTATGAGTACAGGATTAATATCTACAAGTACATTATTCGCTTAGAAAAGATAATCAATCGGATAAGGGGGCAGGAAGGAGGAATATGAGTCGGATTCTTCTGCGTTGACATAGTTTCGGTGAGTTCGGTTTGTTTTCTTTTCCAGATTTTTGTTTGTTTTTCCTTTTATAGCGTAAATTTTGCTCTATTTTGACGGGGTTGCTGCGGGCCTTCGGACGGTGGTTTCGCGGGGCGGGGCTCGGGATTTGCTGGGTATTTTGGGGGCAGTTTGGCTGAGGGTTGTTGGTGATGCCACCGGCAATTTTCGGTCGGATTATTCCTGGACTATTCGGTGAGTCTTGGGTTTTTTGCTCGTTGAGGTTGTTGTCTGGGGGCTGGGGGCGGGCCGGTTGGAGTGGGGTTGGGGTTGTGCTGGAGGGGGGGAAGAGGGGACGAGAATCTTTGGATTTAAGCATCCACCAACTATTTTCGGTCAAAATGTTTTCTAAATCTTTGCAAGTCCAGAGATATTACAGTTGTAATATGTCGTCTGAAAATTTCAGTATTTAATCAGTTAATATCTAGTATCAGTGTTCAATCTTTCCTTTCTTTGGTATTTCTAACACAATGTCATTTGTTAGTACAAAGATGAAATTATTGATGGTAAGACTATAAATATAAGAATCAATAAATTTATTAAAATCTGTTACGTTTCTGCCTCTTGGCATAAATATCGAATTGTTGAGGATATCTAATTTATCAGCAAGCCCGAGCGGCTAGGCAACCGTTGATGTATTCAATACAATTTTTTATTAAATCTCCATTGTTATACGATGTTTAAATCAGATAGTCTAATGTGGGCCATAGCTCTCTTATCAGGACCTTGTCATGTATTCTATTCATAGAATGGTGAGGACGGTCATCACTAGTAACTTTCCCGTAGTTCATGTAGATCTCGGGCACATGATTTGGCTATATCTTGGCTCTAAGCACTCCCATAGACTTACTATGGGGTTTTGGTTTGCCACAATCTCTGGTTAAGTCTCTGTAAATAATATTATCTATAATTTTTGCAGAGTCTGTAGCATTATTAATAAGTTAGGCTATACTGATATGACCCTTTTTGGTCTCCATTCAGAGTAAGCGGTATTATTAGAATATCCATAATAGACGTGAGTTACCTATTTGGTGAGGACTAAGCATTATGATATAGCCCAGGATTTTTGGCATATGTAATCTATGTGTTTTCTATGAGCAGTCCTCTTTAGCATATAGTAAGCAGGCACGGATCCAGACATACGCACCCCTACGCACGTGCGGTAGTCAGACTTTGGAAAAAAATCAGAACTTTAACCCATAAAATATCTACTTTGTAGACTATCCATTCCACTAACTATATATTATTTATGATGTTTAGACTCCCATTGGCGGCATCCTGTTGCTCAACGCATCCATACACCACCTCAGCAGCCCCTATTATCCCTGTTTATTACCATTACTGTCGGATTCCCCCCCCCCCCCCCCACACCTTTAAGAAAGTAATAAAATGCACTTGGATATGGCATCTCCATCGAAAAGGCTATGTGACACTGTAGAGTCACATAGCCTTATCGATGACGGGTTCGTTGAACCCTGCTCCAGCACAGTTTACGTAACTGACTGAACATTTATGATATAGCCTACACGTGGTGTGGAGAGGTGGGCGTGCCGTATGCACCAGATGACCCTTCCATCACCTACGACAAGTGCGAGTGGTTGATGAAAGATAATATATCAAAGCAGAGAAAGCGAATTTCGCTACAATTTTCTGATTTTTTTAGAAAGTTACACGACGGCATTAATTTGTTATAATTAGGCCTAGTCATTCCAATCCTATTATAATCCAAGATATTTATACTATGTAGATTTGCCTGTCGTACCCGGGAATGTTTGTCCTGCCTCAGCTGCGCGTGCATCGTGCCATCGAACGCTGAATTAACGAAACTGAGACAGTTGTTACGTTTGTTCTAGACAATTATCTTCAATTTAAAAAAAGTTTGAAAGTTAAGTGTGTCGTGTGTCTAATTATTAATTAGAAATTGATGATATAAAATGATTTAAATTGCTGCTAATAATTAATTTATTTAAGTGAATAACCTTTGATTGTATTGTGTTTCAAATACATGGTAGACCTATCTTTGTCGTTATTTAAATTATACATCTAGTAAGTCATTGACTAGTTGATTAGAAAGGCCTCATTCGATTTCTCTGATGGATATACGGTCATTCTTCAAAGAGCCACCTCCAAAGTATGTATTATAACAAATGTCAATATATAAAATCATACCTGTCTATAACGGACACTGCATCTGTATAAATCAGTACGTGGCAATATGTCAACAAGGGTAGAAAATGAAAAGTATCTGTTTAACTAACGCTAGTGCATGTTCAAAGTAAGTGTAACAACCACCTTTAAGTGGTGGGAACGACGTAATATCATTTTTAGACATGTTGACTATATAGTTACTATCATGAATTTATAATTATGAGTATAATAAATTATCCATCAGTAGTGCATTACAAGGAGTCTTCTATAGGGACTAAAATTCAGGTTGATCACAGGAAATCACCCATTAAACCCTTTAAGCTCCATAGTTACCACCACCAGTCCACCACCACACCCACCCGTCTTGCTATTCGAAAGAGTTCGTTCGCATTCCAAAACTATTTTTGAAAAAAATATCACTGGAATGACTGGCTCGATGGCAGTGTTTCAGTCATACCTACATACATTTCTTGGTTTGCGAATGAATACGTTCTCTAAAAATTTCAGAATCCTTTTGAGAATGTATATATGATACCGTATCATATCACAAATAGTCTGTGATTTTTAATTTTAGAATATCCATGGCCGCAAAGTAGTGGTTATGTTAAATTGTCATTTTTGCTACGACCAGCAGCTAGTGTAATTTGGTTTGTCGTCCTGCATGTCGGTCGGTTTGTCTGTCTGTCCTTCCATCAATCTGTTAAAATTTTGGGCATCAACCGAAATGTCACTGAATGTGGATACCCAACTTGGTAATGAGTTAGTATGAGTTAACATGACAGCATGTGTGTCTGTCTGTATGTCTGTTGGTCAAATCTTTGACAAAATTCACAAACGCCCCCACGATCCCAGCTATCCGCTTGTTAAGTGTGACATCATGCAGATTTGTACGACCCAGAAATGAAAGAGACAATGGAATTTACCCAAAATGCTGTGGCATTAACGTATTGTGACGTCAACACAACACGCGAATTCTGCCTACGCCAATACTTGTGAAGTCATGATTGTTGTGACACCACAATTGAGTTTTCATTCACAAGAATTTTGTCTACTCTAGACTGTCATTTTAATCATTCTGAAACCATGTTTTATAATATACAATGGCTGTATATTGTTGTAATGCAGCGTTACAACAATATACAGCCATTGTATATTTTAATACATGGTTTCAGAATGGTTAAAATGACATTTTTATTACGGAAAGGCATTTGGTAATATGTAATTCTTATTGAATAACTGACGACATCGGTAAATTATTATGTTTGTTTACATTTGTAGGACCCAGAAATGACGTCACCACTTAACAAGCGGATAGCATGTCACACTTGTGATTTTTTAGGTTTTTTTTTTAGTTTTATCTTTGCTTTCGACCTAGGCTGTGTAGGGCCTACATGGCCAGGCCGAAAGCAAAGAGAAAACTATGCCGCATAATTTCTTTTCACATTCACGACTGGGGTGCTTTTTATATCTTTAAAATCATGACACTCATTTTATTCCCAGGCAACAGAAAATTTCCGACGAATCTCACCAAGTACCAGAGGCCACGGAATGTACACCAGAGTCTGTTTCAGGAGAATGTGCTGCGTCGGGAATGAGTTGTCAAACAGAACAGTTGTCAAATCCATCTGACATAGGGAACATAGTTGACAAGAGCGGTTTGACTGACTATGAGATACATGAATATCTACAGAATCACTGGAAACCGATGGCAAAATATAACTTTCCAAAGACTCTTATGCGTGGCAAATCTAGATCTTTTGTCTATAATTGGCTTGACAAATTTCCCTGGCTTGCGTACTCCCCGAAGTTTGATGGCGCCTTTTGTGCTCCATGTGTTTTGTTTGGCAAGGTATGTGGCAAGAATTCCACAAAATTAACACGGCTTTACACAAGCCCATTAACAGATTGGTCATCATCTCTGAAAAGATTTCGGGAACACGAGTCGTGTAGTGATGTGCACAAATCGGCTGTGGTGTTTGCAGATAACTTTAAGAAACGGATTGACGAGAAAACACCATCAGTTATCGAGTTAGCTAACATAGGCATTGCCAAAACCATCCAAACAAATAGACAGAAGCTACATTCAATTTCATCTGCGATTGTTTTCTGTGGAAAACAAAACATTCCTCTACGTGGACACAGGGATGATGACACAGATTTGGATAATATTGACACCGTGAATTGTGGAAATTTTCAAGCGCTGTTGCAATTTCGCGTTGATGCTGGTGATGTAGTGCTTAAAGAACATTTCGACAATGCTGGAAAAAATACAAGATACCGTTCAAAGACAATACAAAACGAACTTATAGATGCCTGCAGACAGCATATAACAGAGGAAATAGTGAATCGCGTAAAGAAAGCCAAGTACTTTGCCGTAATGGCAGATGAGGGCACAGATATCAGCAATAAGTCACAGCTTCCCATTGTTATTCGATATTATGACGTTGAGCAGGAGGAGATACGGGAGGATTTTGTGTCATTTATTCATTTGGAGGAAGGGACATCAGGAGAGGTGGTTGCTAATGCTATAAAGAACACTGTTAGGGCGATCGGGCTTGACATGCCAATGTGTAGAGGGCAATGCTACGATGGTGCGGGTAATACGGCCGGTAAAATTAAAGGTGCTGCCTCTGTGATCAAGAGAGATTATCCAAACGCACATTATATCCATTGTCGTTCACATGTTTTAAATTTATGTGGTGTTAAATCATGTAGCAATCAATTTATTCGCAATATGATGGATACGCTCGGTGAAGTGGCCAGATTTTTTGATGTTCATCCTCAAAGGAATGAAATTCTCAAAGCTAAGATTTCAGAACTGTGTCCAGAATCAAAAACACAAAAGTTGATAGATGTATGCCGCACCCGGTGGCTTGAGCGGTTAGATGCTTTGGATTGCATCGTTGAACTGTTGGAACCGGTGACTGCTGCTTTGGACCAAATGCGACTTGGGAAATACTGCACTGAAACTGTTACAAAAGCAAATGGTTTATATCATAGGATACAGAATGGCGAGTTCATTATTTCCGTCTGCATATGTAAAGAATTGTTAGCGTATACCCGAGGGCTGACAACCAAGCTACAGAGCAGGTCACTGGAAATGTTCATGGCATATAACGATGTACGTGCTGTGATCTCAACATTGGAAGGTGTACGCGCTGATATTACTGCTAAACACCATGCGTATTTTGAAAACGCTAGCAATCTAGCATCAAGCATACAGGGTACCATAAGGGCTCCAAGAGTATGTGGCAGGCAAATTCACCGTACTAACATCGTTGCTGAAACAGCAGAAGACTATTTCAGATGTGCAATAACGGTGCCATTTCTTGATCACCTAGTCCAAGAACTACATACCCGGTTTATGGAAGGGCAAGAAGACATTGTACCAAAGTCCACATTCCTGCTCCCATCCCAAATGCGTTCTGCTAGTCACTGGAAAGAAGAGATACTGTTATTCGCCAGGAATTATATGGATGACATGCCAACTCCAACATCATTGAGTGCAGAGCTGGATCTTTGGGAGACAAAGTGGGTCGGTGCTGAGAAACTACCAGATACAGCTTTGAAAACAATGTCATGCACAGATCCAGTGATGTTTCCCAATATAACTACGTGTCTCATTCTCTCCTTAACAACACCAGTTACTTCATGTGAATGTGAACGATCTGTCTCTGCGCTCCGTCGGCTAAAGACATACATGAGGAGTACCATGACGAATCTACGACTCAATGGGCTAGCACTGCTCCATTGTCACTATTCTATGCAATTGAAATTCAACAGAATTTTGGATATTTTTGTATTGCAACACCCATGGAGATTGCAGATGAGCAACATACTAGATTCTTAAATCATGAATTAGGCCTTTATAATATAGCATTAGCATTATAACAGGAGGGATGCATTAAGACATTTAGAGCCCCTAAGCACTGAAAAGATATTGGTGCCCCTGTAATTTCCATATACATATATGTAAATCAAAATAGTCAGCACAGTTACATCAATAGATAAGAATGTATATATCTTACTTGAATAACAAAATGTATTATTTACAGTTCATTTAACTATAGGCTTTAGTAGTAATACATAAGTGTTTCATTGATGTTGTCAGTGTCAGGAAAACGACAAAGTTTCATTTAATAAAAATATCAATGGAAGACTTCTGTATTATAACTATAGTTAAATGAAATGCGAATGTATTTTGACTAAGCAGTAACAGTATAACGCTGAAAGAACAATTTCCAATTCTTTGCACAGTATTTTACTGAAAAATTATGCTAAACTAACACTGAATTTTAGATTTTTCGAAAAAGCTAAATGTTGATTTAGGCAGTGAATTAGTTCGAGTCATTTAAGATACCTTTACGTTTTTTCTTTTGAAATGATATTGCTTTCTTTTCATACCTAAATGATCGTGTAATATAAAATGAAATCAGATTTTGGTGTTGGACTGCATTTTTGAAAGTGATTCAATGGTGTTGACTTAGACCTTTAACGGTCAGTATGAGACATATTTTTGAAAATGTATTTTGAAAGAGTCGGTTATGGAGCCAGCCAATCCAGTTAAAAGTTTTCAAAATATTTGTTTGTCGAACATTGAATGATATCTGCTGAATTACTTTTTTTTTTATTACTCTACATTTTTTCTCATTTGCCAAGTTCAGCGTTGCATATTCTGCTTATAAGTATTTGAATGATTTACGTGACTGACAGATGTTTCTGACTCTGTGTCATATACCAAATTTTGGAAATATTTTGACGATTTATTAAATAAATGGCGTGTGGTCATATTTTGACATGTAACTGCCATATAAAACGTCCAGTTTTCCAAATAATTTGGTAAACTGGATGTTTTATATGACATTTAGACATTAAAGTACAGCCTAATTATTTAAAGCCATGTACATATCAGAAATGGTAGATATATTTTCATAAATTGTAGGCCTACATGCATATCAGTGATATGTCTATCTGGCTTCGGTGCTATTAACGTGTCATTTAGAAGGCTTCTAAATGTTACATTAATAGCACCGAAGCCATGTAGACATATCACTGGTATGCGTGAAGGGAATCAATTTAGTTGTCCTTCATTCAATTGTATGCGTGATATCTCTACAGAGATTAACTCTGTTTGGTTATTGATGATTGAGTTTGTGTCTTAAGGGATAAATGACAAGCTTAGATGTTGTGTTAAACTGGGCGTATCATATGTAGTTTAACATACAAGGATATCATCGTTCCGCATATTATAACTGATATACAATATAACGGTTTGATAATATTTTAATAAAATAAAATGAACATTAGAAATTTGTTATCCTATATTATCGCACGGATATAAAAGTTCTAAAGTTTACCCCCTCTTGCATCTTAAGTGGTAAATGACAGGTTTTATACATACATATTATGTATGTATAAAATCTGTTATTTATTGCTAAGGACGCAGGAGAATGCGTCTCAGAGCATCTAATTTTCAAAATTTTCCGGGGGAGGACACCCGGACCCCCCTCTTGGTGCGACGGTCAGGCATAACCTCTGGATCCGCCCCTGGTAAGTTTGACACTTCTTTAAGGGGTGGGCCCTTATTAAAAGGGGCTAGATATTCTTGGATCTAGAATCCTTCTATGTAGTCTCCTCTTCCAAAAAGGTTTTCTGTTCCTTATTATTAGAAGCTATTAGCTTTAGAGGGGTTGTTGTTTGTCTATGATTGTCAAGGAGTCTATAGAAGAGGCTATTCATTGGAAAGTAGATCCAGGCTTCTGTGCATTGGTTGGATTGTCTGTTAGGATTCTAAATCTCGATTCGTTCAGTCATTGTCATGGGGTTTTCTTTCCTTTTTAGAAGGAGGAATGAGGTTTAGTCTTATGGATTGTCCTCTAGTAGAGCTGTTCGCGGCCTCTGAATGCTCAGCTATTCTCTTACATGTCTCCTTTTCCGGACAGTCAAGCCCTGGGGGTGGATGCTCTGTCTCAGTAGTGGACAGGAATGTTCGCCTATGCCTTCTCTCGAACGATTTTGATTCAGTTAGTTTTGAAGAGGGTCAAGGATCAGGTTTGCGAAATTCTTCTGATAGCTCCCTTTTGGCCAAAGAGGATTTGGTTTTTAGACCTAGATTTTCTGCTAGATTTCCCTCTTCTTCTTCCAGTATACCAGGATCTTCTATCTCAAGTAAGAGGTCTTTGTGTGCATCCAAATCCAATAAATTTTAGTCTGTGTCCGAAGAATCTCGAGTCTGAAGTCCTCGAGAATAAGGTTTCTTCTGATCTCAGGAAATGATTGACTCTGCCAGAAGTGATTCGACCCGTTGAGTTTACAAGGGTCGACTTAAACATTTAGGTGAATGATGTTCAGACCAAGGTTTTGTGCCCGATTCTGTTTCTATACCCAAATTATTAGATTTGTTATCTTATCTGTTTGGTTATTTTCATTTGTCAGTTATTACGTTCAGGGAGTATAGATTTTCTCTGGTGTCATCCCTTCCTTGTCTTCTGTATGTCGATGTCAAGGATACTAAGACTTTTAATAGCTTTATTAGAGGTCTAAGCAATATTCGTCCTCCGATTGCTAAGCCTTTACCTTCCTGGAGTTGGGCTTTGGTTCTTCAAGTTTTGGCAGGTCGCCATTTTGAACCTATTTCTTATACCAGTAGTAAGCTTGGTTTTGTTTTTAATTGTCAAACCTGTTTTTTCTTGTTGCTACAGCCTCTGCTAGAAGGCGTTCAAGAGATTCGTGCTCTTTCTGCTGAAAAGGAGAGATTTATAGTTTCAGGAGACGGCTTGGTTTGATATCCCAGAAGGAATTTTTTATCTAAAACTCAAACTAACCGCTATCCTGATAGTCCGATCATTTTAAAATCTTTTTCGTCTGTCGCCATCCGAAAAATTTTGGTGTCCTATTAGGGCATTAGGAACCTTCAATCAGCGATCAGATGTTATAAGAGTCGATCCATCTCATTTATGTTTTCCTACGAGGAAGAGTTATCTAAGCCGGTTTCAAATTCTTTGATTGTCAGATGGATTTGTGAGAGAATAGCTAAGCCTTGTTATGAGATAGCCTCACCAGATCAAATTAATCTCTTCCTTATTAAAGCCGATGACGTTAGAGGTATGGCTACTTCTTTCGCTCTTTTTGAGGGTTCGTCTTTAGATGAGATCAGGCAGGTGGCAGGTGGGAAATGTGAATACACCTTTACATCCTTTTATCTCAAAGACCAGAGTGCAGCAGCTTCCTTCTTTCGTAACATTTCCACTTTTAACTAAAAAAGCCGAAGACTATTTACACTTCCCACCATTTTCGTTAGGACTATGCGTCTGTGAGAAATGGCGAGTCTTCTTTTGGTTTTTAGTTATTTCTTTAAGTTCAAGTTGTTCTTATTTGCTAATCACGGTGTGATTGAGCTAAATGCTCTATTAGGTTATGTTGTTAACATTTGGATAAGATTGATTTAATTTATCCTTGTTTGTTAACCAAAAAAGCCGAAGACTATTTACCAAGCTCTTCTCACCATTTTCGTTAAGACTCTGCATCAGTGAGAAAGGGTGAGAGTCTTCTTTTGGTTTTTATTTATTTCTTTACGTTCAAGTTGTTCTTATTTGCTAATCACAGTGTGATTGAACTAAATGCACTAATATGTTATGTTATTAACATTGGGATAAGATTGGTTTGATTTTTATCCTGGTTTATTGATTCTCTAATCTCCTCCCACCTTATGTGGACAGGGGGCACTGACCAAATCTACGGGTTTAGCAAGTAGTGATTGAACGGTAATGGATGTTTTTGTCGGGTAATAACAACCCCCCACAGACCCCCCTTGCGGGTTGGTCTGTTGTTTTATTAACCACTATAAAAACATACTTACCATTCAATCACTACGACCCGGCCTCAACCACCCCGCGTGGTAAGATTTGAGAATCAGACTAAATATTTTGCACTTAAATTTAGAAAAGTGAATCTGTTTCCTATTCGGGCTCTAATGCGCATGCGCGAGCGCACTTAGCGACAAGCGTCACTATGAGGTGAGTATAGACTGGTGCCAGTGTATACCTGATGGTAGGCTGGAGGTGGGACTCAACCAGTAGCCTGGTTGAGGGTCCATAGGAATAGGATTAGGCATGGGGAGGTGTGTATGCAGGAATAAAAATCTTATTCTGATAGCAAAATGCAAATAATTGATTTAGCAAGTAGTGATTGAACGGTAAGTATGTTTTTATAGTGGTTAATAAAACAACAGACCAACCCACAAGGGGGGTCTGTGGGGGGTCTCAAAGTTTCAAATTGATTACAACAAGGGTAAAAAGTGGGCGTGTCTTAGTGTATCGTAGCAATATTTTGTTGCTCGTTAAAATGGTGCACGTTCGAATCAACTTACTTTGAAATAAATTTATCTCCCATGCAATGCTTTGAACCCATTGTAAGAGTTGGCGATAATAGAGGTATGAATTTCTAGCTATGCCCCACCCATTTGTAGCTCCACCCACATTTCAGGATTGATTTATTATCTCACCTGCTCTGAAAGGCCATTGAGCTTATGCCATGGCGATCGTCCATCGGCCGTTTGTCCTGTCATCTGTCAACTTTTCCTTTAAACAACTTGTCAAGAACCACTGGGACGATTTTAATTTTATTTGGCCGGATGCATCCATAAGACATATAGATAGATTCAAGGTAGTTCAAATGAAGCCGATCGGCCGCTTTGTCCAGTGTCCATCTTGGATCTTGGCTGATTTTTTTAAATGTCTGATAATATACGAAACTGCTTGGGGGATTGATTAAAAAACTCATGAAACATCATTTATTGCAACAGCTGAATAAGTTTGTTCACGGCAACTTGATTGGCCAAATACTTCAGGGGCCATCGTGGATGAGCTAGTTTTCATGAAAACAACTTCTCCAGGTCTGCTGAATGGATCGAGCTGAAATTTGGTATTGTATAGGTTTTTGGTTATGCAGATTACAAATTAGCCATTTTCGAAACTTGAATAAACGTTTTGGTGGCCTGATCGATCTTGGATCTTTTTCTGCCAAAGGCTCCCATACTGAAGCAATAGGAAATTTAAAATGTTTTCTTTATAACCACTGAGCCGATTTCAATTATATGTGGCAGGAAGTATCCTTAGGGCACAGAGATCCGAATTCGTTCAATTGAAGCTTATCAGCAAATTTGCCATGGGGCCATCTTGAATTCTTCTCAAGACCCACTGGACCGATTTAAACCCAGTCTGGTAGGATAGTCCTTGTTCTTGTTGCTGTTCATTAGTCAAACCGTAGGGTTCCACTTATACAATGTAGGCGATGGCCTGTCTAATTGTATGCCTATGTTCCAGGTGCACACTTTAAACCCTGAATTTCCAGAATCCTGTTTTCAAGGTAACTAGTCATGCGGTACCATAAGCTCATGAATATTATTTTTTTTGAATTTGTGTGGATGTTGTTTACGTTGCTGTGTAAAGCAGCAGTAGCACCCAGTCATATAGGTTTCAAACTATCAACAGAACATGCAGAATGTTGAATGAATCCTTTAACAATTTGTACACTTTACAGACTTTTAACACTCATATATTCCAAATTGCAAATCGGGAGAAGACTATTTTAGAAATTTTACCACTGGAATGACTGGCTCGATTATAGAGCCAGTCATTTCAGTTGTAAATTAAAAAAAATAGTCTTCTTGATCTGCAAATGGACATTTTCTTAGAGAAAATTGAAGTTTTATTGAAGAAATGTGAGGGTCAAAGGGTTACATATTCAATTGTCCATTTGCAGATCAAGAGAAGACTAATTTTGAAAATTTACCACTGCAATGACTGTCTCGGTTATCGAGCCAGTCATTCCAGTGGTAAATTGTCAAAAAATTAGTCTTGGTCTGCAGATGGACATTTCTCAAGACCACTGCAGAAGCCGTCTTTGGCTGATATGAGTATTAAAGTGTTAGATAGTAAATCCATCAGAAACCCAAATCGTACACTCGACAGACTGTTCAACGTTCATTCATTATGCATTTTGATTGTGATGTAACGTACGTAATTTATTATGATGGCATATATGTGAGTGACAGATTGAATCCCTCAATTATATGTCGTTTTCTATATTCTTTTGTGCTCAGACAGCAATACTGAGAATGAAGAGTCCGATGTAAGCAGAGAAACTGTATTGGAAGTAATAGTACCGCACAAAGCTGTCGGCAGCGTGATTGGAAAGCAGGGAGTGCAGATTAAACAGGTGATAGACCAATTAAAGAGCCCTCGTCACTCCAGGCCTACAAGTGCTATATTTCTAATAATTTTGGTACATTTTCAGTGAATCCTTTATTTCCTATTTTATGGTCAAATCCTCCTATATTTGTATTATTTTTCAATAAAAAATAAAATAGGTAATATGTCATTTCAGAACACTGATGTAGAAACACTGGCTTTTGTTGATGGGAAATGCTATGATCGTGATGGCACACCATACCATTCTATTAGGAAAAATAACTGCCAAATTATGGACTGTCCAGTTTCACGATGCTGGTAGAATGTTCGAAAACTAAAGCCATTTCCTGTCATCAAAGGTTACAGTTAATTGGTGTACATAAATCTATTCTCCAGGCATGCCAGGTAGGCGTTAACAAATAAAACGCTAATTAAATCATGTTAAATAAACCCTTACCACTCTGATGTCAATATTCTATCTTTTACAGCATCACTATCAAAGAAACAGGTGTACATTTATCAACAATTTTGGTGGAAGATGTTGCTGTCTACGACAGCAACATCTACCAAATTTGATGAAAAATGAATACCAGTTCATCTTTTAATTTAGTTTTAAATTTAAAATTTCTCGCTTGTGAAGCAGAATCACTTTTACAACGGCACAGCGTTAACTGTCTACCCGCTGAATTTTGGCATACTAAATTTCCCATGGGGTTTACCTCTGGATATGCTGAATATTTTGAATACAATTTGACTGAACATATGTTCATGCGGAGCTGATCCACCAATTTGGCCAGTTGCCATCTTGGATTTTGGCTGATTTTTAAAATGTCTTTGAAAATCTTTTCCGAAACCACTTAGGGGATAGATTCAAATCTGATGTAATCGCATCTAGGGCAAGAGCTGAGCAAGTAATCTTTTCCGAAACCGCGTAGGGGATAGATTGAAATCTCATGTAAACGCATCTAGGGCAAGAGCTACGGCAAGTTTGTTCAAGAGAGCATGATTGGCCAAATGCTTCGGCGGTTATCCTGTATGAGCTAGTTTTTGCGAAAAATGACCTCGAAAACCACTGCACGGATCAGGCCAGAAATTTGGTAGATATGATTGGGGACTAAGGGCCGATATAATTTGTTAAACGGAAGTTGGTTCATAAAGAAAAACTGGCCAGGATGGGCCAATCGAAATCTAGAATATTTGGCAGCTACAATGAATTTTTTTAATTAATTGATTTTGAGGTCGTTTAGGTTTTGTTATAGGTTTTTGGATTTGCTGATCTCAAATTTGCTTCTTGTGAATCTGTTGGAAAAATGGTTTGGCAGCCAAATTTTTCTCACCAAATACTCCCCATACTAATTTAATAAGAAAATTTCCATGTCTTCTCGAGAGCCACTCAGATGATTCGGTAAAATTGGGCAGGCAGTGTATGCTTAGCACTTAGAGATGGACGTTTATTCAAACGAATGTGATCAGTCAATGTGGCCAGCAGCCATCACAGGGCAGCAGCTGAACTAAGTTTGTTTGATTAAGCACTTAAAGGCCCAGTAAACTTTGTTCAAGGGAAGTTAATATGTCAAAGAATATGGACCAATCAAAATTGAGTATGTTTGGCATCCATTGTTTATATGATGGATTTTGAAGCTGAAATTAGTTTTATGTAGGTTTTTGGGTATACTGATCTCAAATTTACCACAACTGAAACTGTTGCACAAGCGGTTCCCACTTAGCAGCCGTCTTGGATTTTTCCCATAGTAAAGCAATGGGAACTTTAAAATGTCTTCGAACCACTGGACTAATTTTAACCAAATTTGCTAGAACACATGCTTGTTCTTGTTGTAATTCACCTTTCCAGAGTATCCATCCATTATATGACATCATAATCAGCTAAATTGTGTAATCATTATGTTATAAATGTTTCTATTTGACCCGTTTTTAACTCTTAATAGTCTGGCACGTACGAATTGTATGTCTCTACTATTTAATAAAAATGCTGTTGAATACATTTTGAAACTAATTTGACTGCAACAAGTTGCTGCCATAGGCCATAGGCAGCAACAGCACCCAGTCAAATTAATTTCAAGGTATTCAACTGCTGGCATGCATAGTTTCCTGGAAATTGATAGTCAGGGAGTTCAGAGATTGATCGATCCCAACACCGAGTTTGTGTGGATAGAGCTTAGATTGAGATGGGGGTTGGGTGGGGGGGGGGGGGCAATGCTAAAAGAGGAAGGGTCCATTGTGGCCTCAACCGTAGGGTTCTGTACAGATAGGCAATGGCCTAACTTTCCGATTGAAATGCCTATGATGTTCCAGGTCAGTGATGCACGACTTAATTGGGCCTCTTGTTTTATAAAGTAGCGATCTGATTTGTCACTAAAGTAGCTGATGTCTAATGCACATCTTAAAAGTATAGTGTTAACCCTTTATCTTTCGAATTTGTTCAAGAAAATTAAATTTTTCTTATAGAAAATTTCCATTGGCAGACCAAGAGAAGACTATTTTAGAAATTTAGCACTGATAACCGAGCCAGTCATTCCAGTGGTAAATTTTTAATAATAGGCTTCTCTTGGTGTGCAAATGGACATTTCTGAAGACCTCTGCAGAAGCCGATTTTGGCTGATTATAAGTGTTAAAAGGTTGAAGCTGAAGCAGATCAAAATTTGGCTTCTGCATGCGGTGATCATGGGAACAAAAGTAGACTGAAAATTTATCACTAGGGAGTTATTTGAGTGGTAAATTTTAAAAAATAGTTGTGTTTTGCAAATGTATATTTTCCGTGAGAAAATTGAAATCCTAACACAATATGGTCATTTATATTGCCTTATTTAACTCTAAAAATGAACACAAGTTCATCTTTTAATTTAATTTGGAAGTTACAAATTTTGACACCAGAGTTGTAAGTGTTAACATGACGTTATAGTTGTTGTTTCATTTGTATACTGTAAACATATATGATAATATCTATGCCAATATGGCAGCATCATCTCCCAGTCAAAGTAGTCTGAATTTTCAACAGAATGTTTATTAAATTGTAAATTGTGATGGCATACTATTCGTACACGTCATGACAGACCTTTCAATTTTCTTGTCGAAGCTGTTCGTCCCTATGATTGTGATATCAGCTAACATATGACATAACTGATTATGATGTCAGATATTTGAGTGACGGATTTGTTCCCTTCATTATCTTTACAAACATTGCCGCCATTCCTGAGTTTGCGATATCAGATGGTATTCGTCTTTTAGCTATGCCCCGCCCCTCTCTAGCTAGACTCCGCCTACACTACGCGTGTTGGGATCAATTTATATACTTTGGATCTTAAATTCCCAGAATCCCAATTTCACTTCAAGAGTATACTTACCTCCCTAATACTTTTTGATATTGCTAAATATCGGCTTTCACTCAATAAAACACTCAGATTAAAACAGTTAGGTGCCCCTACTGGGCAGGGAGTCAGAGTGTAGTCCGGCGGATGCCAGCCCCACCACCGCGCATGCGCAGACTAGCACTTCCTCTTTGCTAATTTTTGGCAGAGTAAACACATGTTTTTGTGCTTTGCGCTTTCCGCTTTCCTACTCATTTTTAAGTCGATTTAGCCTGTTTAGTAGAAGTTTCAAGCCTGTTTGGAATGTTTGAGAGAGTTGCTTCACCGGAGGACGGCCCAGGACCTATCCATCAGGTGACTTCTATTAAGATTTAGCGAGTTTTACCCGGTGTAATGTGTTTCCGGGACTCGCGTTTACCGTGATAAGCGCCTTGTTTAGTTGTTTTATTTCAACTGGGTGCTATATAATACTAATCTCTGTGTTTATGTCCACAGGTATCTGTCCGGATATGTAATGGACATCACAGCATCAGAGGGTTTGTTTCTCTCCACCAAGGTTCCATTTCCTACTAATACTGTTAGGTTATCTAGTGATTCGGAGGTCTCGTATGATGGTCTTCTCACTTTGCCCTCTTGATCCAATTCCTTCCCCTAAGGTGGATAGAGTTAAAAGGCGTAGTCTTGGTGGAGTGCTCCAGTTCATCACGTTGGATGGTTTGTCTATACAAAGTGTCAGGTATCTGATTAATGATATGAGGTGATGTTAATTATTTTTAACTGTCATTGCCATTGTTATCATTGTGTATCTGATGTTTGTGTAGTCTGAATATCTATCCTGAAGATGTTCTGGTTATGAATACAATTCGTCCTTGCACTTGGATGTTTGTTATGGATCGATTTTTTCCTGTCATAGGATTAATGATGTCATAATCAGCCTTGCTCTTTATTAACAATTAAAGTTTTGTCCAACGCTGGTTTCAGATGATTATGATCTTTATGATCATTTCCCTCTCTTTTAGTTTGGTTTTGAGTTTCTAACCTTAACAAATTTGCTCATTGTCCTCATCCTTTGTCCTGTTTCAGAGACCTGGGTGCTCGTCCTGTGGACGTTTCCTGAAGGAAAAATTTATTCCTCATCTCTGTTATCATGGTAGCCCTTGTGGGCCCTTGCTTAATTGCGAGATATGTAAGCATTGGGGGGGCGAATTAATGTCCGAATTCTTGTGCTTGCAGGCGAAGGACAAGGTGGTGGAGGAGGAGAGGAAGCAGAAGAGAGAGGGTGTAAGTAAGAAGGGTAAGAGGAAGGCCTCGTCCGCGGTGGACATGGAGGCCTTCCGTGTTGGGAGAGATGAATAGGACAATAAAGGATTTGGTTCCAGAGTTGGTTCGTGGCATGCTTCCTGGGCCAAATCCTTTGTTGTCCTCGTCATCTGCTTCGGAGCAGGTAATCCCCACCTCTGAATCACCATTCTGTAGGCCGTTACCAGTTTTCGAGGATTCAGAGGTGGCCCCATTAGAGGGGGCGTTCCACGACCCTGGCAGCAGGCTTGCCACGCCGAGGGGTCGTGGACGGCTGTCGCTGGAGCCCGCTGGCTGCTTATCAGTCCAGGGGTATCCGCACGCCACGGGTGCCAGTACTTCCTATGGCACCTTTCCTGGCCAGTCCGGGTTAGCTCTCTTTGCTGACCCGGAGTCTAATCTGTCTGGCCAGGAGGAAGAGGATTACCTGTTAGGGTCGCCGTCTGAGGACGTGACCATGGATTATGACGTCTGTGCACCCCTCGCGGGGAATGCAGGCGACATATTCCATGGCTCCACTCACGCAGGAGTGGAGTTCACAGCTCAGAAGGTGGCCCTGGGCGGTGCTGATGGCCAGCTATACCGCATACCTCGGCTTGCCGAGGGTATTGCTGGTGCTGGTCGGGGCTGTGGTGGGGCGGTATCTGCCCCGCGCTCTACCACGGCGCCTGCTTCTGGACAAGCCAGCCAGGTTACCATGCCGGTGCTTTCGGGCCCGCATGCTTTCTCTGGCTTGCGAGGAGTGTCAGCTTATCCGCCGACAAGCTCTGCTGCATGTGCTCAGGAGGAAGACGAAGGCCCCCGTCTTGTAGAGCACTCACAGTTAGCCACGGAGGAGGATTGGTCTGACGCTTGTCAATGGCTGATTGGTGTTAGGCCAGACCTGCCCGTGGAGCAGTCGGCTAGCCAGCGTGACCACAGGCCGTGGTTAGCTGGTAAAGCCGCTGCTAGCCCTATGCCATCTCTGCCGTTAGCAGAGCAGGTCGCTGATATGTTCGCGGTGGCGGAGACGTCCATTAAGGTGAATGGGCGTCTCGCGAAGCCCCCTCGCGAGGTGGCAAGGCGCTGCCGCATCGTGCCTGTGGATTACCAGAGGTACGGTGTGGTACCCAAGCCTAGCGTGGATGACCGCGCGGCTTTGGGCGAGGATGCGCGGCCGGGCTCCCGTTCTGACATGGGAGCTTTGTGTTTGAACGCAATGCGTTCGGCGAATGCCGCGTTGCGTGATGTGGAGGAGAGTAGGAGAGCTTATACTGCGGCTCTGTCCCACGTCTCCCAGCTGTTACAGGGGGTAGTAACGGCATCCGCATCGCGCCAACCGAGCCCAGTCACAGTCCAGAGAGCCATCCATGATGGTATCAACCTGGCTCTGGACTGCATGACTCGGGCAGTGACCAGGAGTGTCCGGGCGAGGCGCACGTTTGCCTTGGACAACTTGTGCCCGTCCCAGGACCTGTACAATAGGCTACTGCGTATGCCTATGACAGGTCCTGGTCTCTTTGGAGGTGAGCGATGTAGGCACCTCCAGGAGACGGTTACTCTGGTCAGTAACCAGAGGGCGCTGCGCGAGCAGTTTGAAGTGTTCCGTTGGGAGAGCGTTCGCGCGACACCCCCTGCGTTTCGTCCCCTGCAGGCTCGAGGTGGAGGTGGCCAGGTCAGAGGCCAGCCACCATCGCAGCATCGGCCTCGGCCGCGTGCGATTCGGCCAGCAGTGAGGGGTGTGCAGGCTCCTCAGGCGCAGGCAGCCACCCGCGCACCGAGGTGCGTGCGGGGCGTGGCGCACGAGGATCTGGTCGTGGTAATCGTGCCTGATGGGCCGGTTACCACGGTGGGAACCACTCCAGTGTTTCTTGGGAAGGAGACAGTGCCACTCTTGCACTCCTTATGTCCACCTCTCTCCATAGGTGGACCGGTGGGAGGCCGGTTGGCTGACCACATGCAGGAGTGGGAACGGTTAACTCCAGGACCGTTTAGTCTTGCAGTGGCTTTCAGTCGGGTATCATCCCGATTGGATGACAGGCCCGCCATCGCGGTTGTCTCTGGTGCCAATCTGGACTCCAAATCCGAGAGATCCAGGGCAAAGGTTGTGTATCGAGGAGGAGATAAACTCGCTCATACAAAAAGGAGCGATTCAGCCGGCACAAAGGTGTCCGGGCTTCTATTCAACCGTGTTCTTAGTAACAAAAAACACCGGAGGGTGGAGACCTATTCTCAACCTCAAGCCGTTGAACAAGTTCATAGATTTGAAGGATGCTTATTTCCACATCCCCATAGCGAGAAGTTCCCGTCGCTTCCTGAGATTTGCATTCCAGGGCAGACAGTGGGAATTCAGGGTGTTACCCTTCGGAATTCCATGGCTCCTCGGGTTTTCACCCGTGTGGTTCTTGCGATCACCGCATTCCTCCGCAGGAGAAGCATAGCAGTCCACACGTACATAGACGACTGGCTGTTGAAAGCACACACCCAGGAAAGTTTATCGGCCAATCTGGAGATTGTTTTGAAGACTCTCACAGACTTGGGCTGGATAATCAATTTCCACAAATCAGAGCTGACTCCATCCCAGAAGTTTGTTTACCTGGGCATGTTCTTCGATCTAGAGACAGGATATGTTTATCCTACTCAGGAGAGGGTTCAGAGACTCATCTCAGTAATACAGTCAGTGTGCGACAGTCGTCATGTCCTGGCACGGGTTTACTTGAGGATGCTGGGGTTGATGGTTTCTTTGGAACCAGTCATTCCTCAGGCCGCCTTACGCAGGCGGCCGATCCAGTTATTTCTCATGACACAATGGACCCAGAGTACAGGTTCGCTGGACTCGAATGTGTCAGTGTTGGCGCCTCTAATTCACCACCTGCAATGGTGGTTGAATACAGAGAATCTCTTGGTGGGGGTTATGCTAACCCCTCCCCACCCTCAGGTGACTGTGTATACAGATGCGTCGATGGAGGGGTGGGGAGCTTGCCTGGAAGAATCCACAATATCAGGGCTTTGGGATCTGGAGCAGTCGAAGGAACATATCAATCTACTGGAACTAAGAGCAGTAGTCCTGGGCCTGGAACATTTCTTACTGAAAGTTCAGGGCAAGATTGTTCTTATTCGTTCAGACAACTCAACTGTAGTGACTTACATAAACCGCCAGGGCGGAACAAAGTCGGCCAGTCTCTGTATGATGACATGGAGACTGCTTTGTTGGTGCCTGGATCACAGGATTACCTTGAAAGCAGTTCATATTCCGGGAAGGTTAAATCTGCTAGCAGACTCATTGAGCCGAAGGATGAGTGTTTTACCCACGGAATGGCAACTAAATCAATGTGTGGCGGATTGTCTGTTCGACCATAGGGGGAAACCCAACATCGATTTGTTCGCAACGAAGAGGAATGCGAAGATGATGATGTACGTCTCTCCGATTCCAGATCCAAGCGCTTTCGCAACAGATGCGTTAGCTATCAGCTGGGCGGGAATGTATGCGTACACATTCCCTCCAGCAATCCTGATTCCAAAAGTTCTTCAGAAAATCAGACATGAGGAGGGCCAAGTGCTTCTGATCGCCCCAGATTGGCCAAGCCGATCGTGGTATACGGATCTGCTGGACCTTCTGGTCTACAATCCGGTTCCTCTGCCTCTGATGGACGACATTGTTTCCAGGGCAAGGCCCTTCACAACAATCCGTCAATGTACCGATTGACTGCGTGGATGTTGTCAAGGAATCTAGAATTAAGGAGGGCTTTTCTGAGCAAGTGGCCATGTTTATGGCCAAAGCCAGGAGGGGGTCAACCTCCAGAGCATATAATTAGTGGTGCTCAACAAGATGTATTGATCCAATGGATTCATCTATTCAGGTAGTGGCTGATTTCCTCTGTCACCTGTATGATGCCTATAGCCTCAAGCCTAACTCTATTGATAGTAATAAATCAGCTTTAATGCCTGTTATCCCTTGCTTGGCTAATAGGGGGAGTGATGAAGTAAGTACATTAAATGTATTAATTAAAGGCATGGGCATTCTGAGACCAAGGAATCCCCCAGTGATTCCATCTTGGAGTTTATCTCTGGTGCTTCAGGTACTTGGAGATAAGCCTTTTGAACCACTTAGTTCCATTTCTATGAAACTGTTAACTCTTAAAACTGTATTTTTAATTGCTGCGGCCTCGGCTAGGCGTAGGAGTGAGATTCATGCCTTATCAGCCAAGGAAGACCGTTTTGTGGTTACAGGGGAAGGCCTTAAGCTGCTACCTAGGATTAATTTCTTGGCTAAGAATCAGTCTTTGAAATATCCAGGTCAACCTATTTTTTTGCCAGCTTTAACTAGATATGATCCTAATTCTAAAGCATGGTGTCCCGTCCGGGCGCTGTTCCGGTACAAACAACGTACATCGGAGTGGCACACCGACCAGTCAGCGTTATGGTTGTCATATATTGAACCCCATGGCAGGGCGTCTGACACCATTTCCAGGTGGATTGTAGAATGTATTCAGTTTTGTCATAAATCCGCCACTGGGAAGCAGGTTGACATGGCCAAGGCTCACAGTGTCCGGGGCGTAGTGGCTTCCACTGCCCTATTTAATGGGGTCACTGTGGATGACATGTCGGTTGCTCTGTGGCACTGTGAGTCAAGTTTTACAGACCATTATCTCCGTGACACCTCGAATCCTCTCGCCTTGTCGATTTTGAAAAAATTAATAGGTGTCCATTTTTTATGATGGGGTTTCCTCATTGCTTATATATTTGACAATTAATTAATTGAAACAACCACTTTTTTGGGTCTGCATCAGTCTTCACCACTGGGGAGATGATGTCAGCAGCCAAGTTCAACAAGGTCAGTCTTGTTCATGTGTTGTCCATTGTTGATTGTATTGTCACGTTACCCGTTGTTATTAACATGGTGATGGGTTCTGTGTTTATGTGGTTGATTATTGAGAGTATACGAAAATGGAGCCTTTTCGTCTCTGTGTCCTATAGTACATGGCACTTGTACGAAGAGAGCGTATAGGACATTGAGGTCATTCGAGTCTTCCTCCCATGAAGGGGGGGGTGGGGGGGGGGGGGTAGCGAGCGCATATGACATTCGATCATCTCTCATACATCGGTTGTGTTATCCGATGGGTTGTCAAATCCTGACTGTTTTCACACAGTTTCAGAACTTTAAGTGCCTTAAACACAGAAAAGCGTATAGGGATGAGCTGGTCTTTTGACCTCGCCTCCCTCCCGCCGAATTCCCTGTCGAATTCTGGCAATATCAAAAAGTATTAGGGAGGTAAGTATACTCTTGAAGTGAAATAAACGAAATCAAGGATTTCTTTTTTCACGAGAGAGTTGATACTTACCTCCCTAGATACGGACCCAGCCTCTCCACCCCACAGAGTCTCGGTCTTCAGGCTCTTAATAGTTGCATGTGTGTCAGCCACTAAATTAGTCAGAGGAAGTGCTAGTCTGCGCATGCGCGGTGGTGGGGCTGGCATCCGCCAGACTACAATCTGACTCCCTGCCCAGTAGGTGCACCTAACTGTTTTAATCTGAGTGTTTTATTGAGTGAAAGCCGATATTTAGCAATATCAAAAAGTATTAGGGAGGTAAGTATCAACTCTCTCGTGAAAAAAGAAATCCTTGATTTCGTTTATTTCATGTTAGGTCTAACTATACAGATAACCTGTTGAATATTTTGAAACTTATTTGACTGGGAGCTGGCGCCCATGCAGTCAAATTAGTTTCTGAAATGTTTATTAAATAGTAAAGACATGCATACAATACGAACAACTGAATAGACTAGTCCAGTTTCCATTTCTGTCAATTATTATTGTGACATCAGCCTAATATGTGAAGTAATTGATTATGACATCATATACTTGACTGACAGATCAGAATCATCCATTCCATCCTTCTATTACAGATCTGTACAGAGACTGGTGCAAAGCTAAGGTTTAAAGATACTCTTCATAATCCAGACCAAGATGATGATAAAGATATGAAAATGAGTATTTTGCTCATTCACGGAAGCAACAATTCAGTAGATCGTGCACTGGAGGTGATACGAAAGATTCTCCGCCCATTTATTATCATATTTAGTAAGTATGTATAATTACCGTATTTCGCCTAAGACAAGAGGTGTTCAATTTCCAAAACAACATCTCTGAGAAAGGGGTGGGCTTATATTAGAGTTTTCGCAAAAAAAGTTATACGACGAAAAAGTCAGTTTCCCAGTAGAAAAATGTTGTTACCTTATGACTGTGTTTAATGTATACCTCAAAAACATCATTGCGGAAGTGAAATTGTTAAATTGGAGCGCCTAAATATTGCGTATCCTTTAATAGATAAAAAAGATATTAGTCACGTGATTCGTTTCCAATCGCATTGCGTGATAGGAGCTGATTATTTTACTTTAGATCTGATCTGAATAATGGTTAGCCATTTGATAACACGAGAGAGAACACCACGCCTTAAAACGCAAAAGATCCAGCGGCTCGCCAACATAAGAAACGGTCTATCTCATTTTAATTCTCATTTTCAAGCAATCTTTGTCGTATGTCTTGATTCCGTTTTGGATCATTTTGATCATTTGGTGTAGGTCGGCATTACAAAATTAATGCGCAATATTATACGAGCAACTGCTTGGTCACCACTTGGTTGGTACATCCGGCAACTTTTCCTTTAAACGACTTCTTCTTAGGAACCTCTGGGCCGATTTCAATTATATTTGGGAGGACGTATCCTTAGGCCATAGGGATCCAACTTTGTTCAAACAAGGCCAATCAGGCCAGCGGCCATCTTGGATTTTGGCCGATTTTTAGAAACGTTTTTAAAAATCTCCAAAATCGCTGGAGGGATTGAAGCAAACCTTATGGATTATGATCGAGGACTAGAGCTAAATCAAGTTTGTTCAAAGGAACTTGATTGGTCAAATAGTTCGGCAGCGATCTTGGTTGACCTAGTTTTAGCAAAAATGACTTCTCCAGAACCGCTGAAGGGATCAGGCCGAAATTTGGCAGATATGATTAGGGCCTCAGGGCCATTAAAGTTTGTTCAAAGGAAGTTGATCCATCAAAAAACATGGCCGCTGTGGGCCAATCAAAATATAGCGTGTTTGGTGGCCATATTGAATTTTTTTATTTGATGGATTTTGAGACCGAAATTGGTTTTATGTAGGTTTTCGAGTATTCTGATCTCAAATTTGCAATTTTCGAAACTGTCAGATGAGCGGTTTGGCGGCCATCTTGGATCATATTCCCGCCAGATGCTCCTATACGGCGACCATCTTGAATTTCGACCAATTTTTAGAAATGTCTTTAAACCGAAACCGTTTGAGGGATCGATTCAGAACTCACGAGATATGATCTAGGGTATGAGCTGAATCAAGTTTGTTCAAGGGAAGTTAATTGACCAAATGGTTCAGCGGCCATCTTGCTGATGAAGCCAATAAATTTTGGGGTCAGAAGGTCAAAGGTGAATAGAACATTCACCATTGATCTTCCGACCCCAAAATTTATTGGCTTCTTCAGACACCCAAGGGCACACATGCCAAAGTTGGTGAAGATGCTTTTACTAAAACTAGTTATCATCTGGAAATGCAAATAAATTTCCTGGATTAGGTAACTGTAACCCAATTACGGGAATTTAGTTGTGTTTATGAATAAGCTAACTCGAGGTCTGCATAAGGGATCTTCAACAAACTCAGCCTCTTCATTGCCACTTGCGATCTGAAAAACCCTATTGATTTGGGAGTTGAAAGGTCAAATGTCATCATCATAGTGCCCAAAATAAGGAAATTGATTGGTGTTTCCCGATGATAACTAATGTCCTATTCAATGAATCTTCACCAAACTTGGTGTGTGTATTGCCCTTATGAGGCTGTGGAAGCCTATTAATTTAGGGGTCAAAGGATCAAGGTAACCAAGTTAAAGAAACTGATTACTTTAATTCTTAAAATATAGCCTTTTTGACTGAGTGAATGGCATCAGTGCAGTACATACTTGCATCGATGCAGTACATACTTGCGTACATCAATAAGCATGAACACAATATGTGGTGTTACTTTCCTCTGACTATTATATGACTGCTGTTCATAGACCCCTTAAAGTAAGCGGGACTGTAGGCATGCATCTTCGAATCTCTAATTTAGTCCTTTAATGGTCAAATTTGGTCAAGAAAATTTAAATATCTGAGTATTGAATGTCCATTTACAGGCCAAGAGAATAGATTCTTTTGAAGATTTATCATTGAAATGACTGGCTTGGTTGTGGACATTTCACAAAACTATAACAGAGGCCGTTTCGGCTGCATGACCATTAAAGGGTTAAGTGGTGTATGGCACTGCTAGACAAGCTACATGCTACATTGATGAAGGTGTGTGGGGAGGAGGTCTGCTAGACAAGCTACATGCTACATTGATGAAGGTGTGGGGAGGAGGTCTGCTAGACAAGCTACATGCTACATTGATGACGGTGTGGGGGGAGGTCTGCTAGACAAGCTACATGCTACATTGATGAAGGTGTGGGGGAGGTCTGCTAGACAAGCTACATGCTACATTGATGAAGGTGTGGGGGGAGGTCTTCTAGACAAGCTACATGCTACATTGATGAAGGTGTGGGGGGAGGTCTGCTAGACAAGCTACATGCTACATTGATGAAGTTGTGGGGGGAGGTCTGCTAGACAAGCTACATGCTACATTGATGAAGATGTGGGGGAGGTCTGCTAGACAAGCTACATGCTACATTGATGAAGGTGTGGGGGAGGTCTGCTAGACAAGCTACATGCTACATTGATGAAGGTGTGGGGGAGGTCTGCTAGACAAGCTACATGCTACATTGATGAAGGTGTGTGGGGGGGGTCTGCTAGACAAGCTACATGCTACATTGATGAAGGTGTGTGTGGGGGGGGGGTCTGCTAGACAAGCTACATGCTACATTGATGAAGGTGTGGGGGAGGTCTGCTAGAGAATTGATGAATGATAAATCCAGTCTGTCGATCATACATATGATGTCATAATCAATTACAACATATGTAGGCTGAAGTCGCAATCAAATATGCAATTAATTATGGAGCTAAATCTGTTATGAACTTTTAAGTCTATAGGCAGCAACAGAACCCAGTAAAAAGTTTCAAAATATTCACCAGCTTACCTGGATAGCTTTCTGGAAATGTAGATTCAGGGAGTTAATGGTTCGATCGATCTCAACATGGGCAAAGCGTCAGCGGAGCTTAGATCGAGGTGGGTGGGGCATAGTTAAAAGAGGATTAATCCATTCAGCAATATCTGACTGTCATTCATGTTTATGTTGTATTTGTAGATCTTGCTGACCATGAAATGGTAATAAAGAGAGAATGTGTGGTGGAGCTGGATATACCAAAGAAAATGATTAGTACGGTTACTGGAAGGAAATGGATGAACATCAGACAGGTAATTTACCATTGGCCATGGTACAATGTGGACGTCTGTATAATTATGTCTTGTTATAGAACATTATACCACGTTGAATCCTGAATTCCTAATTTCAAGACACACATAGCTAATAAGAGGGTTTATATGATGAATGAATTTGGCTCTATTTAATTGCATTTCACATTGTAATGGACCTTTCCGGTTTATCCATCTATCATATGACGTCATAATCAACTATAATCAATGATGTCATGAATGACATAGATAAATACATTATGAATGCATAATTGAAGATGGACTAATAGCGTTGTTGTACGAATTGTATGTTTTTATTATTAGCTGGTTAGGTGAGCTTATGGCATTGGCGACCATCCATCTGTCCGTCCGTTTGGCTGGAAGGTCTATCGGCGTAGGCATAAGAACTTCTATACAGAATTTAGATTGGTCAATTCTTTCAGTGGCCATCTTGAATTTTCTGAAAAATTTAAGGAAATCATTTAAAATGCTACTCCTCATTAACTGCTTGGACAATTTCAACCCAGCGTTGCTGGAAGGATACTAGACGGGTAGGTTTAAAAACTTGTATACAGAATTTTGATTGGTCAATTTCCAAAAAAATGGCGGGATATCGTTTAAACCACTACTCATTAACTGCTTGAGCAATTTCAACCAGGTTTTGCTGGAAGGATACTTGGCTGGTAGGGTTCAAAACTTGTATACAGAATTTGATTGATCAATTTTTTCGGCAGCTATCTTTGATTTTCTGAAAATTTGTGCAAATCACTTAAAAGCCTTCTCCTCGATAACCACAGGGCCGATTTCAATCAAACTTGGATGGAAGAATGCTGGCTTAGTATGCTTCAGAATATGTATACAGAATTTCACTTCAAGAGTATACTTACCTCCCTAATACTCTTTGATATTGCCAAATATCGACTCACTCAATAAACACTCAGATTAAAAAAGTTAGGTTCCCCTACTGGGCAGGTAGTCAGATGACAGTCCGGTGGATGCCAGACCCAACCTCGCGCATGCGCACACTAGTACTTCCTCTTTACCAATTTATTGGCTCAAAGAGACACACGCTTTAAGTTTTTTTCTGCAAAGAAAATTTCTCTAACGCTCATTTCATACTTAATCCATCTAGAAATCATGTCTGATCATCCCAAAGCTTCGGAGGAAGGACCAGGATCAAGTTATCAGGTGATTTCTATTAAATGTTTGTCTAATTTAGCATTTTAGTTCAGATGTAATGTGTTTCCGGGACTCACGATTAGACGTGATAAGCGCCTAGAAAACTGGTTTATTTCAAAATGGCGCTATGAAATACTAATCTCTCTTTGTGTTTATGTCCACAGGTATCTATCTATGATTGAACAGGACAGCACATCGTCAGAGGGTTTGTTTTTCTCTCCTCCAAGGTTCCATTTCCTACTAACATTGTTAGGTTATCTAACCAAAATCTATGCCAAGTGAGTTGGAGGCCTCGGAAGAAGGTCTTCTCACTTTGCCCTCTTGGTCCACTTCCTTCCCCTTATAGGTGGAGAGAGTTAAGAGGTCATAGTGTTGGTGGAGCTTCCAGTTCATCAGATCGGATGGTTTGTCTATGCTAAAGACTCAGGTATTCTAGTTATGATATGAGGCACTTCAATTATAGTTGAAAATATTTATGAAATCTGCTGCCATTTTATCATTGCTTATCTGATGTTTGTATAATCTGTATATACTATCCTTTCCAGTTAAGATGTTCTGGATATGAATACAATTCGTCCTTATGCCTGGATGTTTGTTTCGGATCAATTTAACTTCTTATTTTTGAAGTTATGACGTCATAATCAGCCTTGCACCTTACTAACATTTATAAAGTTTTGTCCAACGCTGGTAGATTATTAGCGGGGGTCTTTATGCCCCCCCCTCCCCCCTCCTTTTTATTTTGGTTTTGAGTTACTAATTCAATTAACTAAAATACTCATTGACTTCATGTTCCGGTTTGTTTCAGAAACCTGGTTGTCCTTCTTGTGGAAGGTTTTTATACGCCCGCGCAAAGCAGGGTCGTATTATGTGATGGTGCTCGCTGTCCGTCCGTGCGTCTCTCCATCCGTCTGATTCTTGTCCGGAGCAGATCTCGAAGAATTTTGAACCTACACTCACAAATTTCTTTTCAGCAGATATATTACCTATAGACGAAGTGTCATGATTTCGATTCGGCAAAATCCTCCCATATTCGCTAGAGTTATCTCCCTTGAGAGCTTAAAATTTGTCAAAATTTTCTTGTCCGTGACAGATCTCGAAGAGTTTTAAATCTACACTCACAATTTTTTTTCAGCAGATATATTACCTATAGGCGAAGTGTCATGATTTTGATTCGGCAAAATCCTCCGATATTCGCTAGACTTATCTCCCTTGAAAGCTTAAATTTTGTCAAAATTTTCTTGTCCGGTACAGATCTCGAAGAGTTTTGAACCTACACTCACAATTTCTTTTTCAGCAGATGTTTTAAGGGATAGACGAAGTATCATAATTTTGTTTTGGCAAAATCCGCCCATATTCGCCAGCGTTATCTCCCTTGAAAGATTTGTTTTGTTGTAATTGTAATGATTAATGCTTCTGCGAAGACTTTCAAGGTTTTTAGTGATGTCTTTGCTGTGAATTCCAAATGTGTATCTAATAGAAGTCGCCCCGCCCCCGCCCCCTTTCTCAGAGAATTATCAAAGAATAACTGTTCACATTTAGCATTCCTCAAACATGTATGCCTGCGAGCGTATGTTGAGTTTCACTAAAACTCTTGTTGAAGGATAGATTCACCCCCCACTTATGTTTTCAGTGCAGCCTATGTGGGCCATTACTTAATTGCGAGATCTATAAAAAGTGGTGGGGAGAGCTAATGTCTGAGTTTCTATCTTTACAGACCAAAGAGAAGGCTCTAGAGGAGGAGAGGAAGTTGAAGAAGGAGGGTTCTGGTTAGAAGGGTAAGAGGAAGGCCTCGTCCACTATGGATATGTAGGCCTTCCATGTTGAGATGATGGGAGAGATGAAGAGGACAACTAAGGATTTAGTCCCAGAGTTGCTTCGTGGCATACTTCCTGGTTCAAATCCTTTGTTCTCCTCTTCGTCTGCTTCGGAGCAGATAATCCCCGCCTCTGAATTGGTTCTACCTTGGGACCTACCAGTTTTCGTCCGTGATTCAGAGGTATCCCTACTAGAGGGTGAAGTCCACTATGAGGACACTGGCAGCAGGCCTGCCACGCCGTTTGTTCATGGACAGGTGTCGCTGGAGCCTGGTGGCTGCTTACCAGGCCAGGAATATCCGCACCCTGTAGGTGCCACTTCCTCCTATGGTACCTTTCCTGGCCAGTCCGGGTTAGAATTTTTCGCTGACCTGGAGTCTAATCTTTCTGGTCTGGAAGAAGAGGATTATCTGCTGGGTACTCCTTCTGGCGCCATGGCCATGGACATTTACGCTCGTGCACCCCTCGCGGGGAATACGGGTGACATTGTCCATGGAACTACTCACGCAGGAGTAGCGTTCATTGCGCAGAAGGTAGCCTGGGCTGGATCTGATGGCCAGTATTACCGCATACCTCGGCTTGCCGATGGTGTAGCTGGTGCTGGCCAGGGTCGTGGTGTGGCAAAATTTTCCCCACGCAGTACCACGGCGCCTGCGCCTGGTCAAGCCAGTCAGTTTAGCATGCCTGTTCTGTCAGGTATGCATGCTTTCTCTGGCTTGCCAGGAGTATCAGTTCCTCCAGCCACACACACGCCTGCGATTGCTCAGGAGGATGACGAAGGCCCTCGTCTTGTAGAGCATTCGCAGGTAGCCACCGAGGAAGACTTGTCTGACGCTTGTCAGTGGCTAATCAACATCAGACAAGGTCTTGCTATGGATCAGTCAGCCAGCCAGCGGGACCAGCGCCCGTGGTTGGCAGGTAAGCCAACTGTTACCACTATGCCATCTCTGCCGCTGGCTGAACATATTGTTGATATGTTCACAGTGGCGGAGACGTCCATCAAGGTGCATGGACATCTCACGAAGGCCCCTTGCGAGGTGGCAAAGCGATGCCGCATCGTACCTGATCAATATCAGGCAGGTGTACGGTGCGGTGCCTAAGCCAAGCGCGGATGATCATGCTGCGCTAGGCAAGGATATGTGGCCAGGCTCCCGGTCTGACACGGGAGCGCTGTGCTCGAATGCTTTGCGTTCGGCAAACACCGCGTTGCGCAATGCGGAGGAGAGTTCGAGGGCGTCTATCTCAGCACTCTCGCATGTCTCCGGCTGTTACAGGGGTTAGTAACAGCATCCCCATCGCGCCAGCCTAGTCCGGTGACTGTCCAGAGAGCCATCCAAGATGGAATTAACTTGGCTCCGGCCAGCAGCGAGGGGGGCCCCCACAGTCTCCTCCGGCACAGCCACCCGCGCACCGAGGTGCGCGCAGTCCGGGCCATGGCACGCTTCAGGATCTGGTCATGGTAATCGTACCTGAAGGGTCGGTTACCACAATAAGAGCCACTCCAGTGCACCTGCACCAAGAGACAGTGCCACTCTTGCGCTTCTTATGTCCACCTCTCCCTAGGTGGACTAGTAGGAGGCAGATTGGCCAACCACATGCAAGAGTAGAGACGGTTGGTGACTGTCTCTGGTGCCTTAAACGCAGAAAAGCGCATAGGGAAGAGCTGGTCTTTTGACCTCGCCTCCCTCCCGCCGAATTCTCTGACGAATTCTGGCAATATCAAAGAGTAAGGAGGTAAGTATAATCTTGAAATGAAATAAACGAAATCACAGATTTCTTTTTTCACGAGAGTTGATACTTACCTCCCTAATACGGACCCGGCCTCTCCGTCCCACAGAGGCTCGGTCTTCAGGCTTTCTTAAAGTTGCATAGTGTCAGCCAATAAATTTAGTCAGAGGAAGTACTAGTCTGCGCATGCGCGAGTTTGGGGCTGGCATCCACCGGACTATCATCTGACTACCTGCCCAGTAGGGGCACCTAACTTTTTAAATCTGAGTGTTTATTGAGTGAAAGTCGATATTTGGCAATATCAAAGAGTGTTAGGGAAGTAAGTATCAACTCTCTCGTGAAAAAAGAAATCCGTGATTTCGTTTATTTTGATTGATCAATTTTTCCAGCAAATGGCTTAGATTTTCTGAAAAAAGGGCGGGAAATTGTTTAAAACACTACTCATTAACTGCTTGAGAAATTTCAACCAGACTTAGCTGGAATGATACTAGGCTCGTAGATTTCAGAACTTGTATACAGAATTTTGATTGGCCCATTTTTCCGGTGGCCATCTTGAATTTTCTGAAAATTTTGGGAAATCAGTTAAAAGGCGGCTACTCATTAACTGCTTGAACGAGGTCAAGCAAACTCGGCTGGAAGGATGCTAAAGTGCTATGCTTCAGAGCTTCTATATAGAATTTTGATTGGTCAATGTATTCGGTGGCCATCTTGAATTTTCCGAAAAATGGCTGAAAATTGTCTACTCATTAACTACTTGGGTGATTTCAACCATACTTCCTGGAATGATCCTAGGGCGGTAGACTAGAAGTTGCATATAGAATTTTGATTTGTCAATTTTTCCGGCAGCCATTTTGGATTTTTTTAAATATTTTGGGAAATCAGTTAAAAGTCTACTCCTCATTAACCGCTTGGCCGATCTCAACCAGCTGGAAGGACCCTAGTCCGGTACGCTTCAGAACTTGTGTACAGAATTTTGACAGCTTGATTTTGATGGTGCCCATCTTGGGTTTTCTGATAAATGGGAATTCATATAAAATGGCACTCCTCATTAATCTCTTGGGCAATTTCAACCAATTTTGACGGGAAGGATCCTATTGACATAGAAATTCTATTCAGAATTTCGATAGGTCAATGTTTTAGCAACAATCTCTGATTATCTGAAAGTTTTCCGGAACTATTTTAAAAGGGTACTCCTTCAATCAATAACCCATTTTCAACAAAACTTGGGTGGAACGATCCTATGATGGTAAGCTTCAACATATTAAACGAGAGTCTTGATTGGTCAATTTTTTGGTGGCCATCTTGGATTTTCTGAAAATCATCCATCATGTCTATTTAAATGCAACTGGTTTAAATGCCAATGGTCCAGGTGAGTGCCACAGGCCCTCGGGCCTCTTGTTTAATAAACATTCTGTTGAATATTTTGAAACTAATTTGATTTGGTACTGTTGCTGCCATAAGTTATTGGAGCCAATAGTTCTATCATATGGCTCCATGCTTAGGCTGGTGACTAAAGCACAGAGTAAAAGTTTAAAAAACAAATTATCCAAAACAAGATTAACCCCTTGAACTAAAAATAACCATTCACCAAATAGCCATTACAATTGAATAATTACCCGGTATTGTTGAATATATTGAAAGTAATTTTTCCAGAATCTGTTGCTACCTATGGCACCAACAGCTTTCTCGTTGAATTAGTTTCAAAATAATAGAAAGCTTACCTCATTTTATAGTTATTTTGAAATTGAGAATCTGGTAATCCAGACTTCATTGTGTTAAAGGGAATAAAGAACTAGTAAATAAAATATCAACTAAATAAAATATAAATAATTAAGTAAAATGAATGGACAAGCATATAATGGACCTTTCCAGTTTATCCATCCATCAACTGACATCATATGACGTCCTAATCAACTAAATGACATGTAAGGGTCATAATTAATTATGGCATGAATGACTCGATTTAGTCAGTCTTTAACGCTTAATAGTCTGACACGTTGCATGAATTGTTTGTCTGTAGACTACCATTTAATAAACATTCTGTTGAATATTTTGAAACTAATTTGACTGAGCGCTGTTGCTGCCATAACCAGCAACAGCACCCAGTCAAATTAGTTTCAAAATATTTAACAGCTCACCTGTATGTTTTTCTGGAAATTGATAGTCGGGGAATTCAGGGTTCGATTGATGCCAACACGAGTGAGGTGTGGGTGGAGCTTAGCTAGAGATGGGCGGGGCATGGCTAAAACTGGAAAGGTCCATTAATGAATGAATGAACAGTAAGCAACAGATGAATTAATGAGCAATCATCGCAAATAAAGAATATTTTTTAAAATAACAATTTTATTTAAATGAAATGAAATTAAAATTGTTTTTGTTTTCCAGACAGAGCAGAAGACCGGTGCTAGAATGTACCTACCTGAGCGCCAGGTGACTAGTAGAGGATTATTTATCAGAAGGATGGTCATCCGTGGTACATCTGAGGCAACTAGGCAGGCAGAGGAGATAATTAGAAAGTTAATGGCGGATGTCAGTACAGAACAAATGTTTATCTCTGTTCATACTTTGAAGACAATGTTTGGTGAGTTACTGTAACATTATGTTTCCAGGGAATAATGGATGTGCTTATAGCTTTTGGTTTATCAGGACATCATTTTTAAGGCGAGCTATCACTCTCGCTCACGCAGCTCGCCTAGCTTTTACGTCCCAGGAGAGCAATTAATAGCTCATCTTAATGGGAGCACTTTTTAGCTCACCACAATTTCACTTCAAGTGATACTTACATCCTAAGCGCTATGATATTCCCAAAATATCTACTTACACTCAATAATCCCCCAGACTTTAAAAAGTAAGGTGCCCCTACTGGGCAGGGAGAAAGATGACAGCCAAGCAGATGCCGGCCCACCTCCGAGCATGCGCCATCTGACACTTCCTTCTAATTTATTGACTTTATAAACACATGCCTTTCTAGTTACCAAGCTAGTTTGGGTTTTTGTGACTCAATATCTGAATAATTTTGGTTATTAATCATGTCTGGAGATGCTAGAACACCAGATGCAGTGCTAGGACCAAGCTATCAGGTGTATTTAATTAATATTTTGTCTAAATTTCGCCTGTGTTTCGCATTGTTATGTGTTTCCGGGTTGTTATTACACCACAAAAACATCCATTACCGTTCAATCACTACTTGCTAAATCAATTATCTGCATTTAGCTATCAGAATAAGATTTTTATGCCTGCATACACACACGTCCCCATGCCTATTCCTATTAATATGGACCCTCAACCAGACTAGTGGTTAAGTCCATCTCCAGCATACTGACAGCTATAAACTGGCACCACCTCATAGTGACGCTTGTCACTAAGCACGCTTGCGCATGCGAGCCCAAATAGGAAATAGATTCACTTTTCAATTATTCTGCTTGCAGAACAACTGCTTAAAATATTCGTCTAAGTTTTTTGTGCTTTGCGCTGTGTCAGCTTACACTTGAAGGACTTCCTCACGCTAAGATATGCCTATTATGAAGTCTCTCCTCCCAAAATTATGTTTTTGGAACTATTTTGTGGTTATATTGAACTTTATAACTATGTATATAGATGTTACCGGTTTTCGTGGGTTTCGTTTTCGTGGTAATAACTTTAACATGCCTAAGTCATCATCATATAAAACACTCTTACTCCAGTGAACCCTTAATCACTTTGAGTTAAAAGAAAAAATAGTGCGTTCTCGTTTCGTGGTAACTTAATTACTATGCCTATATCATCATCATCATCATCATCATATTTATTCTCTAGCATTTAACCAAGAGCCCTTATCAATTTACCTCTAGTGCATTATAAGGATTATCATTTATCCCTATGAAAGTTTGTTTTCTTGTCGGTAGGGATTTTGATTTCTAATTTGTACTTTCCCGCCTTTTTAGAAGTGCGTTTTATGTTTTTAGTCTTCATTTACGATTTTCTAAGCGGTATGTTTCATTTTTAAGTTTTTTTTGTTTTTAGGAGTCCGCTAAGGATATCTGCTATTAAGGAAGCTAAGAAACAGGGTGTTTCTTCAAGTTCTGACGATAGCCTGAAGGCTAGCGGGCGTTCCCGCAAATGGGGGAAACCGATCCCTCTAACCTCCATGCAGGTTAAGAAATCTAAGCAGAAGTCTAGAGCGACTAAGCTCTCGAAGGTGGGCTCGTGTAGTGCACTGGGTCAAACCCACATAAGACTTGAGGGTGACGGGCATAACCCACAAGCCGTGCTGGCAGAGGCTGAGGCTGACGTCCATAAGGCTGGTACTTATGCTAATGCCAATTTTTCGATAAGAAAAAGAAATCTAATCTGGTGGCGGAGGCTGAGGCTGATGTCCATAAGGCTGGACCTTATGCAAATGCCAATTTTTCGATTGTACCGGTCATCAAGGTTCTTTCTAGATTGCCCATTGCCAAGAATTTGATTTCTAGTCTTGCTAGTTCTTCCGGTTCCGTTGTGGTGGACTCGGGTCCTCTGGACTCGGGTTTACTTCCTCTTTCCATTTTAACTTCCGGTTTAGCAAGACATCCGGGTCTTCAGGATCCGGTTCTTTCTTTTCTGGCGTCCGTTTCAGGTAGGACTTCCGGTTTGGCAGGAAATCCAGGTGGTCAAGATCCGGTTATTACTTCCGTTCCGGTATGTCTTCCGTTTTTGTAGGACATCCGGGTCTTCAAGATGCGGTTCCTAGTTCCGTTTCCGGTTTTAGCAGCGCTTCCGGTTATGCCGGATATCCGCGGTCTGTGGACTCCTGTTATTTTTCGTCTTCCGGTAGAAGGCTTCCGCTTCCGGTTTGGATTTCTGTCTGTACACTTCCGCTTCTGTTTCTAGAGGTGTACTTTTGGGTCGTTCAGACTCGGATAGACTTCCGTCCTCTGGACAGGGATTACTTCCATTTTCTGGATCTACCTCCGTTTTTTTTGTATCCGGTCTGACTTCCGGTTTTGCGTATTTCCGGTTCCTTTGTTTATTCTGGTTTTTTACTGTACATCTGGGTTCAGTTTCCGGTTGTCTTCTTCCGGTTTGCGCATTCCGTTTCCTATTTTTTCACTTCCGTATTTGTACATCCGGGGATAGGGTCATTACCGGTTTCATGGTGATCTATGATTAACTTCCGGTTCTGTTTTCCTTTTTTGGATTTCCGGTAATAGCTCCTGCTGAGTTTCCAGGTTAGTTTTATTTCAGTAAGTGCTTTTAAAAATCGGAATGTTTAATTGCTGAAATATTAATGCTGAGACATTGCCAGTCTTGAAGTCTCTCTTGAAATTGTAGATATTCAGCATTTATTCTTTTATCAGTGAAACATTTGAACGTAATTAAAGACTCTTCCGACTGGTTGCCGGATGGGTTATTTGTTGCTGTCGATAAGTCAGTCTGTATTCTACGCATGTCTAGATGTCGCAATTAAAATTAGTTTTTAATTTCATCCAACTTTAGATGGCCAGTTGTCTTCGGGCCGTTCAGCCTTTTTTCGCGCTCTTTTTTCGTCTTGAAGAAAATCCCCATTTCTAGCGTAATTCTTAGTCTAATTCTAACAGGCGCTGAAAGGAATAGTTTCAGTAGTGGATTTATAGGGAAGTGAATGGCTCTAAGATTAATGATTACAAGAGCTAGAAAACGCTGAGAATAGGGAAATAAGATTATGTTGAAGGAAGAAGGAATAAAAGCCGAGTTTTTTCTTCTGCATTGTTACAGTCATGGTTTAGGTGAGTCTTTTTGCTTAGATGTTATATCGCATCTGTTTTTCAGCGTTTTGTTTTGTGTTTTCATCCCGTAGTGTTTAATCATAATCAAGTATTAGTGTTTTGTCAATTTAACATCCAGATGTTCCCGGGATTCATTCTCATTCTATCAATCATTCCTTTTATTAGCATATCAATCTCAATGACATCCGTCTTTACATGATGATAATATTGGTTCTAAGTCTTTAATAATAATGAGTAAGATAAGTATAGGTCTCTTCCTTCATCCTCTGCTCCTTCTGCTAAAGTTTTCTACTAGTCATGTTCTCTTTCCTCTCTCTCTCTTTCTGTCTTTCTTTTTCCCCTCTGTGGTTTTTCCCGTATTTCATCGTCTAGCTATCCTATTCAGGGATCTTCTGGTCCTATTCTTTCACATCAAGAGTATACTTACCTCCCTAATACTTTTGATATTGCTAAATATTGGCTTTCACTCAATAAACACTCAGATTAAAACAGTTAGGTGCCCCTACTGGGCAGGGAGTCAGAGCGTAGTCTGGCGGATGCCAGCCCCACCACCGCGCATGTGCAGACTAGCACTTCCTCTTTGCTAATTTATTGGCTGAGAGACAACACATGCTTTTGTGCTAGTGCTTTTCATGGCTCAATTATAAGCGTTTTTGGCAAAATTCAGAACTGTTGATACCTGATAAAGATGGCAGGAAGAGTGACTTCGCCAGAGGAGGGCCCAGGACCTTTAAATCAGGTGACTTCTAGTAAAATTAGCGAGTTTTGTCCCGTTGTAATGTGTTTCCGGGACTCGCGCTAAACGTGATAAGCGCCTTGATTAGTTGGTTTATTTCAACTAGGTGCTATATAAGACTAATCTCTCTTTGTGTTTATGGCCACAGGTCTGTGTGAAGAAATATAATGGACATGACATCAGCAGAGGGTTTGTGTCTCTCCACCATGGTTCCATTTCCTACTAATACTGTTAGGTTATCTAACCAAAAATTCTATGTCCAGTGAGTTGGAGGCCTATTATAGAGGTCTTCTCACTTTGCCCTCTTGATCCAATTCCTTCCCCTAGAGGTGGAGAGAGTTAAGAGGCGTTCAGTGGTGGAGTGCTCCAGTTCATCAGGTTGGATGGTTTGTCTAGACAAGGTGTCAGGTATCTAATTATTGATATGAGGTGATGTTAATTATTTAGAGGAAAGGGAGATAATTAACTTTATTTGCCATTGTTATCAGTATATATCTGATGCTTGTGTAGTCGAAATGTCCATTCTGCACATGTTCTGGTTAGAGATACAATTCGTCCTTGCACTGGGATGTTTGTTGGGGATCGATTTTTTCCTGTCATAGGATTAATGACGTCATAATCAGCCTTGCTCTTTATTAACAATTAAAGTTGTCCGAAGCTGGTTTTCTGATAAATTATGATCTTTATGATCATTTTCCTTCTCTTGAGTTGGTGAGTTTCTAAGCTTAACTAGATTGCTCATACTCCTCGTCCTTTGGCCTTTTTCAGAGACCTGGTTGTGCGTCCTGTGGACGATTTTTGAGGGACAAGTTTGGCCCTCATCTCTGTTTTCAGTGTAGCCCCTGTGGTCCCTTGCTTAATTGCGAGATATGTAAGCACTGGGGGGGCGAGCTAATGTCCGAATTCTTGTGCTTGCAGGCGAAGGACAAGGTGGAGGAGGAGAAGAAGAAGCTGAAAAAAGAGGTTGTAAGTAAGAAGGGTAAGAGGAAGGCCTCGTCCGCGGTGGACATGGAGGCCTTCCGGACCGAGATGTTGGGAGAGATGAGGAGGACAATAAAGGATTTGGTTCCAGAGTTGCTTCGTGGCATGCTTCCTGGACCAAATCCTTTATTGGCCTCATCATCTGCTTCGGAGCAGGTAATCCCCACCTCTGAATCAACGTTCCTTAGTACGCTTCCGTTGTTTGAAGATTCAGAGGTGGCCCCATTAGAGGGGGCGTTCCACGGCCCTGGCAGCAGGCTTATTGCCGCGCCCAATAGGGACCGTGGACGGTCGTCGCTGGAACCCGCGGGCTGCTTATCAGTCCAGGGGTATCCGCACACCGCGGGTGCCAGTACCTCGTATGGCACCTTCCCTGGCCAGTCCGGGTTAGCTCTCTTTGCTGACCCGGAGTCTAATCTGTCTGGCCAGGAGGATGAGGATTACCTTTTGGGGTCGCCGTCTGAAGACGTGGCCATGGATTATGACGTCTGTGCACCCCTCGCGGGGAATACAGGCGCCTTTTTCCACGGTTCTACTCTCCCAGGGGTAGAATCCACGGTTCAGACTGTGGCCCTGGGCGCTGAAGGCCAGCGGTACCGCATACCTCGGCTTGCCGAGAGTGTCGCTGGTGCTGGCCGGGGCCGTGGTGGGGTGGTATATGCCCGGCGCTCTACCACGGCGCCTGCTCCTGGTCAAACCAGTGAGATTAGCATGCCGGTATTGTCAGGCCCGCATGCTCTCCCTGGCTTGCCAGGGATATCAGCGTATCCGCCGTCAAGCTCTGTTGCTTGCGCTCAGGAGGAAGACGAAGGCCCCCGTCTTGTAGAGCGCTCGCAGCTAGCCACGGAGGAGGATTGGTCTGACGCTTGCCAGTGGTTGGTGAGTGTTAGACCAGATCTGCCCGTGGAGCAGTCGGCTAGCCAGCGTGATCACAGGCCGTGGTTAGCTGGTAAGCCTACTGCTAACGCTATGCCTTCTCTGCCGCTGGCAGAGCATGTCGTTGACATGTTCGAGGCGGCGGAGACGTCCATTAAGTCGAGTGGACGTCTCGCTAATGCCCCGCGCGAGGTGTCCAGGCGTTGCCGCATCGTGCCCCTGGACTACCAGCGGTACGGTGTGGTACCGAAGCCGAGCGTGGATGACCGCGCGGCTTTGGGTGAGGATGCGCGGCCAGGCTCCCGTTCTGACACGGGAGTCTTGTGTTCGAACGCGTTGCGTTCAGCAAAGGCCGCGTTGCGTGATGCGGAGAAGAGTGGGAGGGCTTCGATTGCCGCTCTGTCCCACGTCTCCCAGCTGTTACAAGGGGTAGTAACAGCATCCGCATCGCGCCAGCCAAGTCCGGTCACAGTCCAGCGAGCCATCCAGGATGGTATCAACCTGGCTCTGGACTGTATGACGCGGGCGGTGACCAGGAGTGTCCGGGCAAGGCGCACTTTTGCCGTGGATAATCTGTGCCCGTCCCAGGACCTCTACAATAGGCTACTACGTACGCCTATGACAGGTCCTGGTCTCTTTGGAGGTGAGGGATGTAGGCACCTCCAGGAGACGGTTACTCTGGTCAATAACCAGAGGGCGCTGCGCGAGCAGTTTGAGGTGCTTCGTCGTGCCAACGTTCGCGCCGCACCCCCTGCGTATCGTCCCCTGCAGGCTCGAGGTGGTAGTGGCCAGGTCAGAGGCCAACCACCATCGCAGCGCCGGCCTCGGCCGCGTGCGATTCGGCCAGCAGCGAGGGGGGCGCAGGCTCCTCAGGCGCAGTCAGCCAGGCAGCCGCCCGCGCACCGAAGTGCGCGCGGTGCTGGTCGTGGCGCGCGAGGATCTGGGCGGGGTAATCGTTCCTAATGGGACGGTTACCGCGGTGAGAACCGCGCCGGTGTTTCTGGCAAAGGAGACAGTGCCGCTCTTGCACTCCTTATGTCCACCTCTATCCCTAGGTGGACCGGTGGGAGGCCGGCTAGCCGACCACATGCAAGAGTGGGAACGGTTAACTCAGGACCGTTTAGTCTTGCGATGGCTTTCAGTCGGGTATCATCCCGATTGGATGACAGGCCCGCCATCGCGACTGTCTCTAGTGCCGATCTGGACTCCAAATCCGAGAGATCCAGATCAAAGGTTGTGTATCGAGGAGGAAATAAATTCCCCTCATACAAAAAGGAGCTATTCAGCCGGCACAGAGGTGTCCGGGCTTCTATTCAACCCTGTTCTTAGTAACAAAGAACACCGGAGGGTGGAGACCAATTCTCAACCTCAAGCCATTGAACAAGTTCATAGAGACGCCCAGTTTCAAGATGGAGACTGTGCGCTCGGTGTTGGCGGGGTTAGAGAGGGGAATGTGGACAGCGTCGATAGATTTGAAGGACGCTTATTTCCACATCCCCATACACAGGAGTTTCCGTCGCTTCCTGAGATTTGCATTCCAGGGCAGACAGTGGGAATTCAGGGTGCTACCCTTCGGAATTTCCACGGCTCCTCGGGTTTTCACCCGTGTGGTTCTTGCGATCACCGCATACCTCCGCAGGAGAAGCATAGCAGTCCACACGTACATAGACGACTGGCTGTTGAAAGCACACACCCGGGAAAGTTTATCGGCCAGTCTGGAGATTGTTTTGAAAACTCTCACAGACTTAGGCGGGATGATCAATTTCCCAAAATCAGAGCTGATTCCATCCCAGAAGTTTGTTTACCTGGGGATGTTCTTCGATCTAGAGACAGGATATGTTTATCCTACTCAGGAGAGAGTTCAGAAACTCATCTCATTAATTCAGTCAGTGTGCGACAGTCGTCATGTCCTGGCACGGGTTTACTTGAGAATGCTGGGGTTGATGGTTTCATTGGAACCAGTCATTCCTCAGGCCGCCTTACGCAGGCGGCCGATCCAGTTATTTCTCATGACACAATGGACCCAGAGTACAGGTTCCCTGGACTCGAATGTGTCAGTGTTGGCGCCTCTGATTCATCACCTGCAATGGTGGTTGGACACAGAGAATCTCTTGGTGGGGGTTATGCTAACCCCTCCCCACCCTCAGGTGACTGTGTATACAGATGCATCGATGGAGGGCTGGGGAGCTTGCCTGGAAGAGTCCACGATATCAGGGCTTTGGAATCTGGAACAGTCAAAGGAACATATAAATCTACTGGAGCTAAGAGCAGTAGTCCTGGGCCTGGAACATTTCTTACAGAAAGTTCAGGGCAAGATTGTTCTTATTCGTTCAGACAACTCAACAGTTGTGACTTACATAAACCGCCAGGGCGGAACGAAGTCGCCCAGTCTCTGTATGATGACATGGAGACTGCTTTGTTGGTGTCTGGATCACCAGATTACCTTGAAAGCAGTTCATATTCCGGGAAGGTTAAATCTGCTAGCAGACTCATTGAGCCGAAGGATGAGTGTTTTACCCACGGAATGGCAACTAAATCAATGTGTGGCGGATCGTCTGTTTGACCATTGGGGGAAACCCAACATCGATTTGTTCGCAACGAAGAAGAATGCGAAGATGACGACGTACGTCGCTCCAATTCCGGATCCAAGCGCTTTCGCAACAGATGCGTTAGCTATCAGCTGGGGGAGAATGTATGCATACGCATTCCCTCCAGCAATCCTGATTCCAAAAATTCTTCAGAAAATCAGACAAGAGGAATGCCAAGTGCTTCTGATCGCCCCGGATTGGCCAAGCCGATCATGGTATACGGATCTGCTGGACCTTCTGGTCTGCAATCCGGTTCCTCTGCCTCTGATGGACGATATTATCTTCCAGGGCAAGGCTCTTCACAACAATCCGTCAATGTTCAGATTGACTGCGTGGATGTTGTCAAGGAATCTAGAATTAAGGAGGGCTTTTCTGAGCAAGCAGCCATGTTTATGGCCAAAGCCAGGAGGGGGTCAACCTCCAGAGCATATAATTATAAAATCAACAGATTTGCAGAATGGTGCTCAAAAAGATGTATTGATCCAATGGATTCATCTATTCAGGTAGTAGCTGATTTCCTCTGTCACCTCTATGATGCCTATAGCCTCAAGCCTAACTCTATTGCTGGTTATAAGTCAGCTTTAATGTCAGTTATTCCTTGCTTGGCTAAGAGGGGAAGTGATGAAGTAAATACATTAAATGTATTAATTAAAGGCATGGGCAATCTAAGACCAAGGAATCCACCTGTGATTCCGTCTTGGAGTTTATCGCTAGTGCTTCAAGTACTAGGTGATAAGCCGTTTGAACCACTTAGTTCCATTTCTATGAAACTATTAACACTGAAAACTGTGTTTTTAATTGCTGCGGCCTCGGCTACGCGTAGGAGTGAAATTCACGCCTTATCAGCCGAGGATGACTGTTTTGTGGTTTCAGGGGAAGGCCTTAAGCTGCTACCTAGGATTAATTTCTTGGCTAAAAATCAGTCGTTGAAATATCCAGGTCAACCTATTGTTTTGCCTGCTTTAACTAGATATGATCCTAATTCTAAAGCATGGTGTCCCGTCCGGGCGCTTCGCCGCTACAAACAACGTACGGCGGAGTGGCGCACCGACCAGTCGGCGTTATGGTTGTCATATATTGAACCCCATGGCAGGGCTTCTAAGGACACCATTTCCAGGTGGATTGTAGAATGCATTCAGTTTTGCCATAAATCCGCCACCGGGAAGCAGGTTGACATGGCCAAGGCTCACAGTGTCCGCGGCGTAGTGACATCCACTGCCCTATTTAATGGGGTCCCTGTGGATGATATTATGTCGGTGGCTCAGTGGCACTGTGAGTCAAGTTTTACAGACCATTATCTCCGTGACACCTCTAATCCTCTCGCCTTGTCGATTTTGAAAAAATAACTAGGCATATATTTTTGATGGGGTTTCCTCATTGCTTATATATTTCACAATTAATTTATGGAAACAACCACTAATTTGGGACTGCATCGATCTTCACCAATGGGAAGAGGATGTCAGCAGCCATTTTCAACAAGGTCAGTCTTGTGTATGTGTTGTCCATTGTTGATTGTCTTGTCACGTTACCCGTTATTAATATGATGATGGTTTTGTGTATTTATGTGGTTCATTGTTGAGAGTATACGAAAATGAAGTTTTTTCGTCTCTGTCCTGTAGTACATGGCACTTGTACGTAGAGAGCGTATAGGACATGGAGGTCATTCGACTCTTCCTCCCAGGAAGGAGGGGGGGGGAGCGCATATGACATTCGGTCATCTCTCATACATCGGGGGTGTTATCCGATGGTTAGTCAAATCCTGACTGTTTTTTCATACAGTTTCAGAAGTTTAAGTGCCTTAAACGCAGAAAAGCGTATAGGGATGAGCTGGTCTTTTGACCTCGCCTCCCTCCCGCCGAATTCACTGTCGAATTCTGGCAATATCAAAAGTATTAGGGAGGTAAGTATACTCTTGATGTGAAATAAACGAAATCAAGAATTTCTTTTTTCACGAGAGAGTTGATACTTACCTCCCTAGATACGGACCCGGCCTCTCCACCCCACAGAGGCTCGGTCTTCAGGCTCTTTATAGTTGCATGTGTATCAGCCAATAAATTAGTCAGAGGAAGTGCTAGTCTGCGCATGCGCGGTGGTGGGGCTGGCATCCGCCAGACTACGCTCTGACTCCCTGCCCAGTAGGGGCACCTAACTGTTTTAATCTGAGTGTTTATTGAGTGAAAGCCAATATTTAGCAATATCAAAAGTATTAGGGAGGTAAGTATCAACTCTCTCGTGAAAAAAGAAATCCTTGATTTCGTTTATTTGCTCTTCATCTTCCATTCTTCTTTATTCCTCTCTTCCTCCTTCTTCCTCCTTTGATCATCTTGATCTGATTGTTTCTGTCGTTCTCTCTTTTGAACTTGAGTTTCTAATTGTTGATTAAGGTCTGGGTTTTTCATTGTTTTCTGTTTTTAGGGATTCGTCCCTTGTTCGTTCTTTCATGTCAGCTTTTTTTCTCTGGTTTCCATCTCCTCTGGTCAGGATGTTGTATCTGTTCACATTCCTTCTGATCAATCTTTTTCCTTTTCTGATTCTACGTTTTTCTAACCTTCTAGATTCCAAGAGGCCTTGCTCTCCTCTTTCCATTTGAACTGTTGATTCTATGGCCTCTGGTGACTCTTCTCATCTCTTTTCTTCTTCATCTCCTAATCCTTCTTCTTATTCTTCTATTTCCTAGTCGGTCAGGGCTGAGGAGATTTTGTCCAGTCAGGGTCTCTTCGGATGACTGGTCCCTGTCACTCTGGTGGATTGCTTAGACTCTTTCTCTTCTTTTTAAAGACAGGTTTTCTATAGAACTTCCTTCCTTTGTGTCGGCGCTTTCCTCTTTTAATTCCTTTTTTCTTGTCTCTTCTGGTCTTTTCAATTGACAATTTGGTCATTATCATGTTAGTTTTCTTTGTGAATTATGTTAATTCTAAGGAATTTATACATACATGAGAGCGTTCAGCCTAGGGTAGTTTTCCTACCCTGTCATTAAATCTTAGTAAAATGATCTCTATTCACTCTGAAACATTCATATCTGCATTAATTTTAATTTAACAAGGGGGTATGTCATGATTAAATCTCATGATTCTTACTCCCAAGTCAAGATGGAGACCATCTCCCAGACCTTTTCCAGTCTAGATCAGGGTATGTGGTCGTTTCCATGGACCAAAATGACGCCTTCTTTCATGTTTTCATTTACCCTTCCTTCAGTAAATTCCTGAGTTTTGCTTACTAAGATCGAGTTTGGCAGTTTCGCGTCATGTCTTTTGGCCTGGCCACGGCTCCTTTTCTTTTTCTCGCATAGTCTCAGCCGTGGCAGAAATTTTTACCATCGTTCTATCCATCTCCATGTTTATATAGACAATTGGTTAGTAAAGTAAGTCTTCTTCAATTCTCTCAGGAATTCTTGCAGAGGTTTGCAGTCTGGCATGCAACCTAGGGTTGATTTTAAATCTAAAGAAATCAAGCCTAGTTCCATGTCATATCATTACACATCTAGGCGTTTCTTTCGACCTGGCCCGGGGTCTAGTCTTCTCAGATCCAAGGATAGAGGCTTTATCAGTGGCAATGGAAATCCTATCTTCTTCTCCCATGGTAAGAGCAAGATTCTTTTTAAGAGTGATAGGACCGATGGTCAGTGTAAAAAAAGTAATTCCTTGGGCGGCGCTGATGAGAAGACCCTTCCAAATGTATTTAATGTCCCTTTGGAAGCAGTCAGTCCACTCTATTTAACATCAGAGAACATTTGATCCCTCATCTAGATTTTTGGAGGGATCGTTCTCTGCTTCTGATGGGTGTTCCACTGGTAATGTCCTCCCCTCAGGCGATTATCTTCACAGACACTTCCCAGGAGGGTTGGGGAGCAGTCTGGGACTCCCTGTCAGTTTCCGGCTTTTGGTCCCTGGAGGAGTCGATAGCCCATATCAACATTCTGGAGTTGTGGGTTGTCAAGAAGGCTCCTTTCATGGTCAGATCTTGTGATAGGTCTCAAAGTCTCGATTCGACAGTGGTGTCTTATATCAACAGGCATGGAGGTACAAGGTCGTCTCTCCTTTGTCTAGAAGTGTGGAATCTTCTCTTGTGGTGCCGCAAGAGGCAGATTTTTCTAGTGTACTCCCATGTCCCAGGCAGTCTGAATTTTCTGGCGGACCAACTGTCACGTCCCAGCAAGTTCGCCCACACAGAGTGGCAGTTAAAGAAGTCGGTTGTCAGAGCGTTTTTCAGTCTTCTGGATCGTCCTCTAGTAGATCTGTTCACGACCTTTCTGAATGGCCAGATCTCCTCTTACATGTGTCCTTTTCCGGACAGTCAAGCCCTGGCGGTGGATGCTCTGTCTCGGTTCTGGACAGGAATGTTCACCAATGCCTTCCCTCCAACAATTTGATTCCGTTAGTCTTGAAGAAGGTCAAGGACCAAGATTGCGAGGTTCTTCTGATAGCTCCCTTTTGGCCCAAGAGGATTTGGTTTATAGACCTTCTAGATCTTCTGGTAGACTTCCCTCGTCTTCTTCCAGTATCCCAGGATCTTCTATCTCAAGTAAGAGGTCTTTGTCTGCATCCAAATCCAGAAATTTTCAATCTGTGCGTTTTGGAGAATCTCGAGTCTGAGGCCCTCGAGATTAAGGCTTCGTCAAGATCTCAGAGAATTATTGACTCTGCCAGATGGGATTCGACCTGTCGAGTTTACAAGGGTCGACTTAAAATCTTTTGGTATGTCGTTTTCAGACCCAAGATTTCGTGCCCGATTCTGTTTCTATACCACAATTATTAGATTTTTTATCCTATCTGTTTGATTCTTTGTCAGCTAATACAGTCAGGGGGTATAGATTTTCTCTGGCGTCTTCCCTTCCTTGTCTTCGGAATGCTGATGTCAAGGATACTAAGACTCTATTCTGTCAGTATTAAGCTTTTAACTCTCAAAGCTGTTTTTCTTGTTGCTGCTGCCTCTGCTAGGTGTTCAGAGACTCATGTGCTCTTTCTGCTGAAATGGATAGATTTATAGTTTAATGAGATGGTTTGGTTTTATATCCCAGAAGGGACTTTTTATCTAAAATTCAGTTTAACCGCTTTCCTGCTAGTCCAATCATTTTTAAATCTTTATCGTCTTTTTCGCTATCCGAAAAATTTGTGTGTCCTGTTAGGGCATTAAGAACCTACAAACAGCAAACCGATTGTAAAGGGTCGATCCGTCCCATTTATGGGTTTCTTACGCGGAAGAGTTATCTAAGTCGGTCTCAAAATCTACAATTGCCAGATGAGATAGCCTCACCGGATCAAATTAATCTCTCCAAGATTAAAGCCCATGCATTAGAGGTATGGCTACTTCTTTCGCTCTTTTGACGGTTCGTCTTTAGATGAGGTCATGCAGGTGGCAGGATAGAAATCTGAATCCACTTTTACATCCTTTTATCTCAAAGACCAGAGTGCAGCAGCCTCCTTCTTTCGTAACATACTATTTTAACTAAAAAGGGCGAAGACCATTTACCAAGTACTTTTCACCATTTTCGTTAGGACTGTGTGTCTGTGAGAAATGGTGAGAGTCTTCTTTTGTTTTTTATTTATTTCTTTAAGTTCAAGTTTTCATTATTTGTTAATCATGTTAATCACGGTGTGATTGAGTTAAATGCACTATTATGTTATGTTATTAACATTTGGATAAGATTCGTTCGATTTTTATCCTTGTTTGTTGATTCTCAAATCTCCTCCCACCTAATGTTTAAATGGGCCACTGACCAAATCTACAGGTTTAGCAAGTAGTGATTGAAAGGTAATGGATGTTTTTGTTGTGTAATAACAACTCCCCACAGACCCCCCTTGTGGGTTGGTCTGTTGTTTTATTAACCACTATAAAAACATACTTACCGTTCAATCACTACGACCCGGCCTCAGCCACCCTGAGTGGTAAGATTTGAGAATTGGCCTTTAACATTTAGCACTTTTGGGATCCAGTGCGCATGCGCAAGCGCGCTTAGTGACAAGTGTCACTATGGGGTGAGTATAGACTGGTGCCAGTCTGTAGCTGTCAGTATGCTGGAGATGGACTTAACCAGTAGCCTGGTTGAGGGTCCATATTAATAGGAATAGGCATGGGGAGGTGTGTATGCAGGAATAAAAATCTTATTCTGATAGCTAAATGCAGATAATTGATTTAGCAAGTAGTGACTGAACGGTAAGTATGGTTTATAGTGGTTAATAAAACAACAGACCAACCCACAAGGGTGGTCTGTTGGGGTTTTTGAGTGATAAACCTTTGAACAGTGCTATATCTGTAAAATTATTGACACTTAAAACTGTATTTTTAGTTGCGGCAGCATCAGCCAGACGCAGGAGTGAAATTAATGCCTTGTCTGCTGAACCTGACCGTTATATAGTTACAGGTGAAGGCCTTAAGCTTCTACCAAGATTGAATTTCTTGGCTAAGAACCAATCTTTAAAATACCGGGTCAACCTATTATTTTACCTGCCTTATCCAGATATGATCCTGGTGCTAAAGCATGGTGTCCTGTCTGTGCTTTAAATAAGTACAAGAAAAGAACTCGAGTTTGGCAGACGGACCCATGTTCCCTATGGTTGTCATATATTGAACCCCGTGGTAAGGCGTCAAGAGACACTATTTCCAGATGGATAGTAGAATGTATTCAATTCTGTCATAAGACAGCCACTGAAATTCAAGTAGATAGAGCCAAGGCTCATAGTGTCCGTGTTGTGGTAACTTCCACGGCATTATTTAATGGTGTTTCTATTGAAGACATGACAGTAGCCCTGTGGCACTGTGAATCAATTTTACCGACCATTACCTTCGTGATACTTCTAACCCGCTCGCCGTCTCAGTCCTCAGAAAATAAATAATGTAGAGGAATATATTTGTAATTAGTTTTCCTCCTCTGATATTTGGTACAATTCTCCCAAGCAGAGGTCGGTATATGTGACCATTTTATTTTTTGTCCTGGTGATGGTGTCATTTTTTATTTATTTAATATGGTGATGGTTAATGTCTCTTAATTGTGGTTCTTTCAGAGAGTTTTTGAAATTGAAGCAATTCTTCTTTATTCCAATGTTTAGTAATACTTTCATCAAGTATTAGAGAATGTGCTAGTCATTTAGAGCAGCGTTTTGTCCTAACCTTCCTCAGAAAGAGGTGGGGGGGGAGGGAGCGCATTTGCCTTTTGATCAATCTCTCTTCATCGGTCGACTATCCTATGCAAAATTCTATTCCTGGTTGTGTTTTCAGACACAATTTCAGATGTTTTAAATCTCTTGAAAATTCAAAGAGCCTAGTCTCTTCGAGGGTGTGCTGGTTTTTAGGACCTTGCCTCCCTCCCACCAAATTTTCTTTCAAATTCTGGTTTTTATCAAGAGTGTTAGGGAGGTAAGTATGTTCTCATGATGTGAAATAAGAAAATTTACCAAATTTCTTTTTCACGAGTGAGATGACATACTTACCTCTCTAACAGGATCGTAGCCTCTCCACCCCACGGAGGCCTGGTCCTTTGGTTATTTGAATAGTTGCTTCTATGTCAGCCAATATTTAGTAACGGAAGTACCAGTATGCGCATGCGCATTAGGTGGGGTCTGTCATGTGCATGCCTGTGTACATCCCCTGCCCATTAGGGGCGCCTAACTTTTTATAATTCTAAATATTATTGAACTTAGAGCCGATATACTAGTATATCAAGAGTGTTAGGGAGGTAAGTATGTCATCTCACTTGTGAAAAAGAAATTTGCTAAATTTTCTTATTTGCTGCGCCGGTAGATCATGGGGCGGGCACACTGGACCCAGGTTCCCGCTTATCGGGTTACCTGGAGTATCCGCGCACCTCGACTAATGTACCATTTTTTGGTTCCTTCCCTGGCCAGCCCAGCTTAGCGCTCTTTGCTAAGCCAGGAGTAACCTTTCTGGCCAGGAGAATGAGGACTATCTGCTGTGTTTTCCTAATCGGCGCTGATGATAGCCGGCTGTTCCGCATTCCACGGCTTGTCACTGGATGTGCTGGAGTTGGCCCAGACCATGGTGGTGACTTTTATTACCATGGATCAGACTATACATACTAACCCTCACAGGCTTGTATGGTGCAGTCGGTTTACCAGGTGTAGGAGGAAATCATCTGTTCCAGCCGCTAGTATGTTTGCGAGTGATAACACAGATATAGATACTCTAGATATCTATGACGATGAAGGCCTGCGCCTGGTCGAGCACTTGCAAGCATCCACAAAGGATCAGTTTTACCAGTGAAAGCTGGTAATCATTAGACTAGACCTTGAGGAACCGCCGTCTAGCCAATGGGACCAGTGCCCGTAGTTAGCAGGAATCGGCGATGAGCGCTTTTCGTGTCTGCCTAATGTTAGCTGAACATATCTCGCATACGTATACAGCGGCTGAGACGCCTATTTGTCGATATTAACGGCCGCCAGTCATAGACCCCATAGTGGTGTTTTGGATGTTTTCAGCGGCCGATAGACCTATTTGTCGATATTAACGGCTGCTGGGCTTAGGCTCCGAAGCATTGGCCACATTTATATAAATACTATGGATATCTATGCGTGGCCACGTATATGTTTCAGCGGCCAATAGGCCTATTTGTGGATATTAAAGGGCGCATGGCAAAGGCCCCGATGAGGTGACCAAGCGCTGTCACTGGCCAGTACCAACAATACGGTGTACCCATCCAAGAAAATGTACAGTGAATATAGTACATTTCTATGGTTGTACCTAAGCTGAGCACGGATGACCGTGCTGCACTAGGCGATAATATGCGACCAGGTTCCCATGCAGACACGGGAGCGCTGTGCTTGCGAGCTCCAAGGAGCATCAATTCCGCGTTTCGCGATTCAGAAGAAGGCCGCTATGGTAGCACTCTTGCGTGTCTAACCTTGTAATGGTGTAGTAACACAGTATAGTGTTGACTTCTGTGTTGCATCAGCCGAGACCTGTCTCGGTTCAGAGCCATGGTTTTTACCTAACTCTGGACTGTATGACGCTGGCTGTCACTAGGAATGTATTGTAAACACCTCCAGTAGATGATCTCTATAGTAGACAGTCGCTCTAGTGAAGCGTTCTGGACCACTCCGGCCGCAGCGCTCACTCATCCAGCGCAGCCAGCCCGCGTGACGCTGGCAGATGTGCGCCGGGATCTGATTGTGGGCAGCATTCCTGACAGTTCATACCCTATGGGAGCTGCTCCAGTGCTATCAGATCCAGAGACAGTGCTGCTCTTGCATTACTCATGTCCACCTCTATCCCTAGGTGGGTCTGTTGGAGATCGTTTGGCCTTCCACAAGCAAGAGTGGGGATGGTTAACCCAGAACCTCTTAGTCTTGCGATGGCTTTCAGGTGGGTACCAGCCCGACTGGTCAAGTCCGCCATCACAGCTGTCAACCTTGTCTCTGGTGACAAAAAGCACTGGGGGTGGAGGCCAAATCTCAACCTCATGCCATTGGTTGAACAAATTCATACACACCGAGTTTTCAAGATAGAAACAATCAAAACGGTGTTGGCGGGATTAGAGAGGGGAATGTGGACAGCATTAATAGATCTGAAAGATGCATATTTCCACATTCCAATTGCGGGGATTTTTTACACCAGTTTCTGAAATTGGCTTTTCAGAGCTGTCAATTAGAATTCAGAGTTCTTCCCTTTGAATTTTCGACTGCTCCTCGGGTCTTCACCCGGGTGGTTCTTGCTATCACAGCATACTTCTGCAGGAGAGGCACAGCAGTCCACTCATCATAAATGGCTGGCTGTTTTAGACACACAATCAGGAAATTTGATCATCAAATCTGGAAATATTAATTGAAAACTCAGATTTAGGCTGGATGTTAAAATTTTCAAAAATCAGAGCTGACTCCATCCCAGAAGTTTGTTTATCTGGGCATGTTCTTCAATCTGGAGATCGGGTATGGTACCCATCTCAGGCATTCAGTCAGTGTGCAGCAGTTGCTATGTGTCAGTGTTGGAACCTCTTATTCACCACCTTTAGTGGTGGATGAAAAGAGAAAATCTATCGAGGGTGATGCTCACCCCTACCCACCCTCAAATAACAATGCATATGGATGCATCTATGGAGAGATGGGGAGCTTGCCTGGAAGAAGTCACATTACCAGGGCTTTGTAATCTGAATTAGTCACAAGAACATATCAATCTACTGGAATTACAAGCTTAGAGAAAGTCCAGGGGAAGATAGTTCTGGTTCGATCAGACAAGTCATCAGTAGTAACTCACATAAACCGCCAGAGCGGAACGAAGTCGCCAAGTCTCTATATGATGACATGGAAATTGCTTTGCTGATGTCTAGATGATGCGATCTTGAAAGCAGTTCATATTCCGGGAGGGTTAAATCTGTTAGCAAACTCATTGAGCCGAAGGATGAGTATTTTACCTACGGAATGGCAACTAAATCAATGTATGGTGGTCCGGCTGTTCATCCTCTGGGGATAACCCAACATAGATTTATTCGTAACGAAAAATGCGAAGATGACTATGTACATCTGTCCGATTCCAGATACAAGCATTATCGCAAATGGTGTGCTAGCTATCAGCTGTGTGGAATTGTTTTCATTTACATACCAGCCAGCAATCCTGTTTTCCTAAAAATTCTTCAGGAAATCAAGCATGAGGAGTGCCAAGTGCTTTTGATCTCCCCTAATTGGTCAAGCCGATCATGGTACACGGATCTGCTGGACCTTCTGATCTGCAATCCGGTTCCTCTGCCTCTGATCGACAATATTATCTTCCAGGGCAAGGCCCTTCACAACATCTGTCAATGTTCAAATTGACTGCATGGATGTTGTCAAGGAATCCGCAATTAAGGAAGGCTTTTCTGAGCAAGCAGCCATGTTTATGGCAAATGCCATAAGGGGGTCAACCTCCAGAACATATAATTATAAAATCATCAGATTTGCGAAATGGGTCTCAGAAAGATGTATCAATCCAATGTATACATCTATTCAGGTAATAGCCGGTTCCTCTGTCTCCTGTATGATTCCTATAGCCTCAAGCCTAACTCTATTGCTGACTTCTAGTCAGCTTTAATGTCAGCTATCCCTTGCTTGGCTGTTAGGGGAAGTGACGAAGTATGTTCATTAAATACTTTAATTAAAGGCTTGAGTAATCTAAGACCGAGAAATCCTCCAGTGATTCCGTCTTGTAGTTTATCTCTAGTGCTTCAAGTTCTAGCTGAGAAATACTTTGAACCACTAAGTTCCAATTTCAATGAAAATGTTCACACTTAACTTGTGTTTTTTATTGCTGCAGCCTCTGCAAGGTGTAGAAGTGAAATTCACGTCTTCTGCAGAGCCAGACCGTTTGTGGTTACAGGGGATGGCCTCAGGCGTCTACCTAGGGTTAATTTCATGGCAAAGATTCAGTCATTGAAATATCTAGGTCATCCTATTGTTTTACCAGCTTTAACTAGATTTAATTCTAGTTCAAAGGTATGGTGTCCAGTCTGCACACTTATCCGGTACAAGCATCGTACCCAGGAGTGGCGGACGGAGCCTAGTTCGCTATGGTTGTCTTATATTGAGCCCCACCGACGGGCGTCAAGACACCTTTTCTCGATGGATTGTGGAATGCATCCAGTTTTGCCACAGATCTACCTCTGGTAAGCAGGTTGACATGGCCAAGGCTCACAGTGTCCGAGGCATAGTGGCTTCCACCGCCCTGTTTAACAGGGATCTGGTGGATGACATTGTCGGTAGCCCAGTGGCACTGTGAGTTGAACTTTACCGACCATTATCTCCGTGAGACCACCAATCCTCGCCTTATTGATTCTAAAAAGGATAATCAGGTGTTCTTTTTCTAAATAAGGCATTCTCACTGTTTTTAAACAGTTCATTTAATTATGAGAATAACCACTTTTCTATTGTTTTCATTCTTCCCCCGAGGGGTTCATGATGTCCAAGTCAAAGATTTGTGTCTTGTGTTGTTTACAGAATTATGTCACGTTACCCATTCTATAATGATGATGGTTCGTGTAATTTTATGATTCTCTCATGAGAGTTTACGAAATGAAGCATTTCAGTCGATGTCCTTTAATACTTTAGTACTAGTACTTAGAGAGCGTTTAGGACATTGAAGTCATAGCTCCTGCTGTCCCAAAAGGAGGTGCGGGAGCGCATATGACTCGACGGTCATTACTCTCACGCATCGGTTTTGAGCCGATGGTCTTATCTTTCCTGGTTGTGTTTTTATACACAAATTCAGATGTGAGTGCTTTTATGCATAAGGAGCTTGGCTCTCCTAGGGAAGAGTGGGTTTTTTTTGGACCTCGCCTCCCTGCCGCCAAATTCACTGACGAATTCTGGCAATATTGTATAGTGTTTAGCAGGTAAGTATCTCTTTAAGTGAAATAAACAAAATCACGGGTTTCTTTTTGCACGGGAGAGTTGATTCTTACCTTCTAAACACGGACCCGGCCTCTACCCCACAGAGGCTTGGTATGTTGTAGTTGCTTTATGTCAGCCAATAAATTATTGGAAGGAAGTGTCAGTCGGCACATGCTCGGAGGTGGGGCCGGCATCCGCCCGGCTGTCATCTTTCTCCCTGCCCAGTAGGGGCACCTTGCTTTTTAAAATCTGAAGGATTATTGAGTGTAAGTGGATATTTTGGGAATATCATAGTGTTTAGGAGGTAAGTAACAACTCTCATGGAAAAGGAAATCTGTGATTTCGTTTATTTTCTAGAAATGAAGCCCTAGTTAGCTCACCTGGCCGGAAAGTCCAGTGTGAGCTTATATGCCATGGCGACTATCCGGCATCCATCCATCATCCGTCAACTTTTCCTTTAAACGACTTCTTCTCAAGAACCACTTTCAATTATATTTGGCAGGAAACATCCTTAGGACATCGGGATCCAAGTTTGTTCAAATGGAGCCGATCGGACAATATGGCCGGTGGCCATCTTGGATTTTGACTAATTTTAGGAAACGTCTTTAAAAATCGTCTCCGAAACCGCTTGGGGAATCAATTAAAATCTCAGGAAACATCACCTAGGGTACTAGGTAAGCCAAGCTTGTTCAAGAGGGCTTGATTGATCAAATGGTTTGGTGGCCATCTTGAATGACCTAGTTTTCCTGAAAATTACTTCTTTAGATGCACTGAAGTGATCAGGCTGAAATGGGGGAGATATGATTAGAGTCTAAGGGCCATTAAAGTTTGTTCACGGGAAGGTAGTCCATAAAAAACATGGCCGCCGTGGGCCGATCAAAATATAGCGTGTTTGGCGGCCATACTGGATATTTTATTTGATGGATTTTGAAGCCAAAATTGCTTTTGCATGTGTTTTAGGGTATTCTGATCTAAAATTCGCAATTTTCGAAACTCGGATGAACGGTTTGGCAGCCATCTTGGATCGTTTTCCAGCCAAAAGCTCCCATACTAAAGCAATGGGAAATTTCAAATGTCTTCTTCTTGAGAACTACTAGGCCAATTTCAATTACATGGGGCAGAAAGGATCCTTCGGTCATAGAGATTCAAGTTTGTTCAAACGAAGCTGATCGGCCAATTTGCCCGGCAGCCATCATGGATTTTGGTCAATTTATAGAAAAGGTAATTAAAATCTTTGCGTGTTTGGCAGCCATATTGGATTTTTTATTTTGATGGATTTTGAGGCTGAAATTGGTATTCTGATTTCATATTTGCCATTTTTTAAACTGGGATAAACGGTTTGGCAGCCGTTTTGGATCAGTTCTTATCAAAAACTCCCATATTAAAGCAATGGGAAATTTAAAATATCTTCTCGAGAACCAATGGACTGATTTCAAGTATATTTGGCAGGAAGCATTCTTAGGGCATAGAGGTCCATGTTTGTTCAAACAAAGCTTATTGGCCAATTTGGTTGGTGGCCATCTTGGATTTTGGTCGATTTTTTGAAATGTCTAAAAAGTTTCTCCGAAACTGCATGGGGTATCAATTCAAAACGTGCATGAAATGTCATTTAGGGCAAGAGCTGCACCAAGTTTGTTCAAGGGAACTTGATTGGCCCAATGGTTTGCTGACCATCTTGGATAACCTGTTTTTTGCCAAAACAACTGCAGAACCACAGCGGATTGGGATGAAATTTGGGAGATATGATTAGGCCATTGACGTTTGTTCAAGATAAGGAGCTATGTCAGAAACATGGCCGCAGTGGACCAATCAAAATATAGTGCGTTTGGCAGCCATATTGGACTTGCAAAAATGTCCACAAACTCATTTAAAAGACTACTCCTAAACCACCCACCAACGATTTTGACAAAAATGCATAGTGCTCCAGGTGAGCAACACAGGCCCCTTGGTCCTCTTGTTTATATTGCTTTCCGAATGTAAGGCTTCAAAGGCTAAATTTGCACAAGAAAATCAAAATATCTGCTTATTTTTTGAATGTCCACTTAGAGGCCAAGAGATTATTTTTGAAAATTTACCACTGGAATGACTGGCTCGATCATTGAGCCAGTCATTGCAATCGTAAATTTTCAAAAATAGTGGTCATTCCTCAAAGCAACTGTTCTGTCCAGCTTCACCATGAAAGGGTTACGTTTAGACTGAGGCTCAAACAGATCTTAAAGTCTTCAAAATTTATGGCGTTGGGGGGGGGGGGGGTTGCTGATCGATCCCAACATGGGTGAAGCATGGGTGTAATGTAACTAGAGATGGGCGGAATGTAGCTAAATTCTGGAACGGCCATTGGGATACTATATCATTATTACAGCGTATTATATGTTGCTATTGGTCTGTCCAACATGTCAATATTGTCCTGTTCTTATATCATGTATCCTTCTACTCAGATCTATATCACTGAAATAGGTTTGTTTATATTAAACAAGACCACTTTGAAAATTACAGAATTGTATGTTGAATCCATTTATATTGCTAAGTTATATAAATCTGATATTAATGATAGTGATGTTTACCTGTATGTCATAACAACATAATATAACTCCATTGTTACCATGGATATTACACTCTATTTTCAGGTGATCTGAAAAGTGATGTAGGAGCGATTAGCCGACTTTCTCATGACAATGCCAGAATTACTGTGTCATCGGAGGGTGATGATAACGACCCAATGACGATGAAACTTATCACGATTACTGGTCTGGAAGAGGATGCAAAGACCTTGAAAGTTTGTCTCTTGTGGATTCTTTGACTAACTAATTTAGCCTTTTATTCCGTACCACACTGTTGTCAGAATTTTAAATTTTCAAATTAAATTAAAAGATGAACTGGTGTGCACTTCTCAACAAATTTAGTGGAAGATGGTGCTGTCGTCCACCTAAATTGTTGAAAAATGTACACCAGTTTCATTGCTATTAATTCAGGGTAAAAGATAGAATATTAACATGAGAGTGGTACAGGTTACTGGCTAAATTTCTTTAAAAAATCAAAACAGTTGCTTATTGAATGCCCATTTGCAGGCCAAGAGAAGGCTATCTTTAAAAATGTGTCTCTAATGACTGGCTCGGCTAACCGAGTCAGTCATTCCAGTGGTAAAATTTCAAAATTGACTTCTGTCCTGTGAGTGGACATTCTACTTCAAATAATACTTACCAGATGTACTATTATGATAATGTCCATTATCTAGTCTAGCTCAAAATAGACAATTAAAACTCCACTCTCCATGGCCATGCCCATACTGTGTCCGGGAATTACTTTAGCCTCCATGTACTGAGTCAATTCCCAACAACACTCAGATTCATCTATTTTGCTCGACCTTTCAGTCGTATTTTCTAAAGCTCTCAATTTAGATTAAAATTTACATGCTTAGTGCTTGGTTGGACCTCTCGTTTGTGGCACCATGGAAGGAAAAGAGAAATCATTGCAGGGGCAGGTTGTATCAATCTAGAATTTATACATTCGTGCTTTAATGACTGTTTGAAATTTCCTTAAAGTGGCACATTGTTTTAAAATGGTAGCCATTGTTAGAGTCGCTCCGGTACCCGCTAACTTTTTAATCTTATTCGGATACTCGGTTAATTTCTCTTGCGACTCGGTTCCTTCCAAGATGGATACGCCCGTAGCCAAGATGGCGGCGCCCATGATTAACGTTTTGTTTTGGCTTGGCGTGTCTATGCACTCAGTTTTAAGCCGATCATTAGCTCTCGCTTCATTGTCGAGAGTGTTTGTAGCGATCGGTCTTAATTTCTTGGCTATTTTAACGTTAGTTAATTACCAAGTCGTGTTTATAAAATTTGCACTCTAAAAATGTTCAAATATTTCCTGCCTAGAACTTGATTATCACTATTTTAAGAGAAAGTTAATGTTTTTAAGTAATTTACATTTCACATCATGAGAACATACTTACCTCACTAAGACTCTTGATATACTAGTATATCGGCTCTAAATTCAATAATATTCAGAATTATAAAAAGTTAGGTGCCCCTAATGGGCAGGTGGAAGTACACAGTCATGCACATGACAAACACCACCCTCTGCGCATGCGCACACCGGTACTTCCGTTTTCTAATATATTGGCTGAAGAAGCAACTTGTGAAATTCCTCACAGGCTCTTTTACTGAATTCTACGAGAACAAAATACATCCCTATCCATCATTGCTGATGCAAAAGTGTTGGAGGAGTCCTCCTCGTCATCATCCAAGGTGACATTGTTCCAGGCTTTTATTGAAGGCTTGTAACTTTTGTGTGTTACCGGTTTTCGTAGCGGCCGTTTTCGGCGGTACCGCGTTTTCAGGCGCTGGGAATCCTTTTACATTTTTTTCCAGCGCCTAGGGCTAATAATCTCTTGTGTTTTATGCTAACAGGTTTGTCTTGTGTCTATACAAGGATGCCTGGTCTTCTCTAGAAGGTTGTTCACGTCCCAGGGTGACTTATCATCGTGATATGTCTACGGGTTGGAGATATAATAAATTAATAAATAAAATATCTCCTTTTTGTCCCATCCCCCTTATCAGTTCTTCTGGAAGAGGAGTCTCGGCGGATGGGAGGACATGTTTTCCTGCACAAGAGGATGGTTGCCTGTGCTCAGGCTAAGGGAGTTTATTAATTATGGCGCATGATTATTTGAAAATAATTACATTTTCTGCTGCTGTTTGCTATTGCACTATTTTCTCTCTTGAGTGTGCATGGGTTCTCGAGTATATATAATTTAATATTATATTAGTCGAGAGCTGAGAATATCTGGAGATCTAGATATTTCTTGCATTAATCTGATGTCCCCTCTCCTGGTAGGAGCTTTTGCGTAATGAGGTTTGATGTCATAATCAACCAGAGTTTTCTCTTTCCTTGATGTCATGATCTTAGTTTAGAGTAGTCAGTGATGTGGTCATCTACCTGTTTATTAAGAGTGTAGAGAGATATCTAGATAGTCATAATCTTTCTCTCTCTCTTAATTTGGGGTTCTGGTTGTATTTGGTGTTTATTACCAAGAGAAGTCACCTGTCCCGTCAGGGTGGTCATAATAGTGGATGTCTTCTCTCGAGTTTGTTTTTGGTTTCTACTTAAAATCCGTCAACATGGCTTTGAGACTGTCATACTCATTGTCTTCGTATCCCTCCCTATTCAGAAGTGTCCGTCCTGTCTGAAGACCATGAAAGCTAGATTCTTCCCCCCACCCTTGCCATCTGTGTTCAGCTTGTAGGCTGTCCAACAAATGTATTATTTGTGAAGTGGGGGTGGGGTGGGGGGTGGGGGGGGGGGTATCTAACCTCTGAATTCTTCTCTTTGCAGGCGAGGATGATGGCGGAGGAGGGGAAGAAGCCGAAGAAGGAGGGTAAGAAGAAGGCCTCTGAGAAGGGTGGGCTCAAGGCCTTCAAGAGTGAGTTAGTGAGTGAGATGCGCAGGACTTTGGAAGACCTGATGCCTGACATGCTTCGCGGCATGTTTCCTGGCACAGGTGTTTCAACTTCCTGCGCATCGACCTCAGTGCGGGTAGCCCCCACCCCTGGATCATGGCCTATTAGCTCGGACAAAGCATTTAGTGATCCAGGGGCAGCCGTCTTGGACCCAGGCTTGATGTTCGCATCGCCTGGGTTGCCAGCGGCGCGAGAAGCATCAGGCGGGACCCGACCACGATCACTCGCGGAGTAAACTCATCATCTGCCTTTGAGCAGTCTCCTGGTCAGTCTGGATTAGTTTTCTTTGCTAATCCAGAGTCTAACTTTCCTGACCAGAAAGATGATGAGGACTACCTGCTCGGTCCACAGGTTGATCTTGAAAACATGGATGTGAACGTCTACACTCCTCTCTTGGGGAGCGTGAACGCTCGCACCTATGGCACTGTTCCCTCGGGAGCAGGTTTCATGGTTCAGCTTGTGGCCCGCATTGGAGCAGACGGCCGGCCTTATAAGATTCCACGGTTGGACGTGGAATCTCATACGGACGTTCTCGGCCGCGCTGGTGTGCATATGCCCCCTCACACAAGCGCAGCCTTGGAGCCTGGTTTGCCTATGGAGAATGCTATGCCAGCCCTCGCGGGCCCGTATACGTTCCCTGGGCTGCCAGGTTCGTCTATAGCCTCCTCCTCCTCGGCCATACCTGCGAATGCCATTGAGGATGACGAGGGCCCGTTGCTCGTCGGCAGTTCGCAGGTAGCCACGGATGAAGACTGGTCAGAGGCGTGTGCGTGGCTCCTCGCTGTAAGACCAGAGCTCGCCGTGGATGAGACGGCCGCCGGTAACCCTCGGGCATGGGTACAGGCGAAGCCGTTGGCCAGCACGGCTCTGTCTCGGCCGTACGTTGAACATATCTTGGATATGTTCGCGGCAGCAGAGGAGTCGATCAGACGGAGAGGTCGCCTCGCGAAGGCCCCCCGCGAGGTAGCTAGGCGATGTCGGGTTACTGCCAGTCAGTATGCTCGGTATGGCCTGGCACCCAGACTGAGCACGGACGACCGCGCCGCTCTGGGGGAAGACACGCGGCCGGATTCCCAGGCTGACACGGGAGCGTTGTGCACGGGCGCTATGCGCTCGGCGAATGCCGCCTTGCGTGACACCGAGGAGAGCTCGCGAGCAGCGATCAGTGCGCTGTCGCATGTATCTCATCTGCTATCGGGGGTGGTAGTGGCGGCGGTGCAGCAACAGCCTAGTCCCGTGACAGTCCAACGAGCCATCCAGGATGGCATCAACCTGGCGTTGGACTGTCTGACTAGGTCGGTCACGAAGTCGCTGAGAACGAGGCGCACTTTTGCACTGGACAATTTGTGCCCGCCTCAGGAGCTCAAGTCGTGCTTGATGCAAGCGCCGATGGCGGGCCCTGGACTCTTTGGAGGTGAAGGTTGTCGGCACCTCCAGGAGACGGTGACTTTGGTGAACAACCAGAGGGCACTGCAGACACAGTTTGAAGTGCTGCGCATGGAACACGTGCGTGTTCAGCCCTCGGCTGCTCGACAGCCGTACGCTCGTGGCGGGGCTGGCAGTGTCAGAGGCCAGCAGGCCGGCCGGTTTCAGAGACCGCGTCGGCTACGCCAGCAGCAGCGTGCTGTTGTGCGACAGCCGCCGCCTCAAGCGCAGCCTGCCAGACACCAGCCCGCGCACCATGTGGCGCGGGGAGCGGCGCGTGGTAACCGGGCCTGATGCAACAAAATTTTTTCCGGTTATCACAAGTACCACGGGTGTTGCCACTCGTACCAGAGACACAGCCACTTCTAAATTTTATGGGCACCCCGTCAACCCTAGGTGCACCAGTGGGAGGTCGTTTGACTTGTCACATTCAGAAGTGGGCGCGGTTAATTCAGGACCGCTTAGTCTTGCAATGGCTTTCACACGGATACAGTCCAGATTGGATAAGAGGTCCGCCGTTGCATTTGTCTCTAGTACCGGTCTGGACTCAAATTCCAAGAGATCCAGACAATCAGTTGTGCATAGAAGAGGAGATAAAATCTCTCGTTCTAAAAGAAGCAATTCAACCGGCGCAGGATTCCCCGGGCTTCTATTCAACCGTGTTTCTTGTGGCAAAGAACACCGGGGGGTGGAGACCAATTCTCAACCTCAAGCCTCTAAACAAGTTTTTAGACACTCCGACTTTCAAAATGGAAACAGTAAGATCGGTGTTGTTGGGGTTAGAGAAGGGGATGTGGACAGCATCTATAGATCTCAAGGATGCTTACTTCCACATTCCGATTGCAAGGAGTTTTCGTCGGTTCCTGAGATTTGCTTTTCAGGGACGCCAATGGGAATTCAAGGTTCTTCCATTCGGCATCTCGACGGCTCCAAGGGTCTTCACTCGAGTGGTACTTGCTATCACAGCATACCTCCGCAGGAGAAATATAGCTGTTCACACTTACATAGACGACTGGTTGCTAAAAGCACACAACCCGGAAAGTTTGACAGCAAATCTAGGGATAGTTTTGGAAACTCACAGATTTAGGCTGGGTGATCAACTTTCAGAAATCAGAGCTGACTCCATCCCAGAAGTTTGTTTACCTGGGTATGTTCTTCGATCTGGAGATAGGATATGTTTATCTGTCCCAGGAGAGAGTGGAAAGTCTCCTCTCGTGCATTCGGTTGGTTTGCAACAGTCGTTATATTCTAGCACGGGTCTATCTGAGAATGTTAGGTCTGATGGTTTCGATGGAACCAGTCATTCCTCAGGGGCCTTACGCAGGCGGCCGATTCAATTGTTTCTCATGACTCGGTGGACGCAGAGTTCAGGATCACTGGACTCGCGCATTCAAGTGTTGGACCCTCTCATTCATCACCTTCACTGGTGGATGGAGAGAGGAAATCTCCTGGCGGGGGTCATGCTGACCCCTCCCCACCCTCAGGTAACGATGTTTACGGATGCATCGATGGAGGGTTGGGGAGCTTGCCTGGAAGAAGCCACTGTATCAGGGCTTTGGAATGTTGAACAGTCAAAGGAACATATCAACATGCTAGAATTGCGGGCTGTAGTTCTAGGCCTGGAACACTTCCTAAAGGAATTGGAGGGAAAATTTGTCATGATACGTTCAGACAACTCTACAGTAGTGAGTTACATAAGCCGCCAGGGCGGAACGAAGTCGCCCAGTCTCTGTATGATGACATGGAAGCTGCTTTGCTGGTGCATGGATCATATGATCACCTTGAAAGCAGTTCATATTCCTGGAAGGCTGAATCTGTTAGCAGACTCATCGAGCCGAAGGATGAGTATTCTGCCTACGGAATGGCAACTAAATCAATGTGTGGCGGATCACCTGTTCAATCATTGGTGAAAGCCCAACATAGATTTGTTCACGATGAAGAAGAATGCGAAGATGACGATGTACGTTTCTCCGATTCCAGATCCAAGCGCTATCGCAATAGATGCGCTAGCTATCAGTTGGAAGGGAATGTATGCATACAATCCTGATTCCAAGAATCCTTCAGAAGATCAGACAAGAGGAATGCCAAGTGCTTCTGATCGCCCCGAATTGGCCAAGCCAATCATGGTTTACGGATCTGCTGGACCTTCTGGTTTACAATCCGGTTCCTCTGCCGCTGATGGACAATAAAGGGCAAGACCCTTCACAACAATCTGTCAATGTTTCAATTGACTGCATGGATGTTGTCAAACAATCCGCGATTACGGAGGGCTTTTCTGAGCAAGCAGCCAATTTCATGGCCAGAGCCAGGAGGGGGTCAACCTCCAGAGCTTATAATTATAAAATCAACAGATTTGCAGAATGGTGCTCAAAGAGATGTATCAATCCGATGGAAGCATCTATTCAGGTAGTAGCTGATTTTCTCTGTCACCTGTATGATACCTATAGTCTTCAACCTAATTCTGTTGCTGGATACAAATCAGCATTGATGACTGTTATCCCTTGCTTGGCAAAGAGGGGAAGTGATGAAGTAAGTGTTTTAAATACTCTTATTAAAGGTATGGGCAATCTCAGGCCAAGGAATCCTCCGCAGACACCGTCATGGAGTCTTTCTCTGGTTCTGCAGGTTTTGAGTGGTAAGCCTTTTGAACCACTTAGTGCTATATCTGTTAAATTATTGACAATTAAAACTGTATTTTTAGTTGCGGCAGCATCAGCCAGACGCAGGAGTGAAATTCATGCCTTGTCTGCTGAGCCTGACCGTTATATAGTTACAGGTGAAGGCCTTAAGCTTTAAAGTATCCGGGTAAACCTATTATTTTACCTGCCGTAACCAGATATGATCCTGGTGCTAAAGTAAGTAAAATAAGTACAAGAGAAGAACTCAGGTTAGGCGGACGGACCCATGTTCCCTATGGTTGTCATATATTGAACCCCATGGTAGGGCGTCAAGAGACACTATTTCCAGATGGATAGTGGAATGTATCCAATTCTGTCATAAAACAGCCACTGGAATCCAGGTAGATAGAGCCAAGGCTCATAGTGTCCGTGGTGTGGTAACTTCCACGGCATTATTTAATGGTGTTTCTATTGAAGACATTATGTGAGTAGCCCAGTGGAACTGTGAATCAAGTTTTACCGACCATTACCTTCGTGACACTTCTAACCCACTCGCCGTCTCAGTCCTCAGGAAATAAAATATTTATGCAGAGGTTTATGTTTGTAAATAGTTTGCCTCCTGCTATTTTCAAATATCACATTTGTTGGAAGGGTATCCCTACTATTAGCTGGTACACTTCTCTTCATCCGGTGGGGGAAGAGATGAGTGCCGCGTCCAAGACATCAGAGGTCAGTGGTTATGACCATTTTTTGATTTTCTGTCTTGGTGATGGTGTCATTTTATTTTTTAATATGGTGATGGTTAATGTCTCTTAATTGTGGTTTTTCAGAGAGTTTTTGAAATAGAAGCAATTCTTCTTTTTCCAATGTCTAGTAATACTTTCATTAAGTATTAGAGAATGTGCTAGTCATTTAAAGCAGCGTTTTTTCCTAAACCTTCCTCAGAAAGAGGGGGTGGGGGGGGGGGGGGGTGGGGGTGAGTAGCGCATTTGCCTTTTGATCAATCTCTCTTCATCGGTCGATTATCCGATGCAAAATTCTATTCCTGGTTGTGGTTTCAGTCACAATTTCAGATGTTTTAAATCTCTTGAGAATTCAAAGAGCCTAGCCTCTTCGAGGGTGTGCGGGTTTTCAGGACCTTGCCTCCCTCCCAACAAAATTTACTTTCAAATTCTGGTTTTTATCAAGAGTGTTAGGGAGGTAAGTATGTTCTCATGATGTGAAATAAGTAAATTTATCAAATTTCTTTTTCACGAGAGATGACATACTTACCTCCCTAACAGGATCCCGGCCTCACCACCCCACAGAGAGCCAATATTTAGTAACGGAAGTACCGGTGTGCGCATGCGCAGAGGGTGGTGTTTGTCATGTGCATGACTGTGTACTTCCACCCGCCCATTAGGGGCACCTAACTTTTTATAATTCTGAATATTATTGAATTTAGGGGCGATATACTAGTATATCAAGAGTGTTAGGGAGGTAAGTATGTCATCTCACTCGTGAAAAAGAAATTTGATAAATTTACTTAAATTACTTTGAGTTTGAGTCTGGATACCAATACACAGTTTGTGTCTTCCTTTTATACTTTCCAAAAAGCGGCTACACGAGGGTGTGTGACCGGATTTGATTTTTGTAGCCGGATTAGACATTTGGTAGCCGGATTTATGGCTAGTGTAGCTGGTTGATCAAATTATGTAGCCGGGATTAGGTTATCCCATAGCCGGATTGGCTTGGTATGTAGCCGGTAGAGGTAGCTACTGTAGCCGGATTTGGTTGAAACTTGAAAGTGTAGCCGGATTCGTATTGTGGTGTAGCCGGAAGGGGTAGCTACCGTAGCCGGTGTGGTTTGAATTTTAAGACAGTGTAGGCGGTTTTGTTTTCAAATTTAGCTGGTTGCAGCCGTGTTTGTGCAGCCATGATCAGAAAATAGTCCTCTTCTTGATTATCCTCTTCCGTTGGAAAGTAAATAGGCAAGATCTTCGTTGTTGTTAGATAACGGGAGGAAGGGGTCTTCTAAGGAGATGGTGTCCTGGTCGGTTTGGAGGTCCTCTTCTAGTGATGGTCCTGAGACCCTGCTATCAGGACTGTTATAACCCGGATCGAAAACCTCAGGTGGTGTGGCACCGTTTATGAGATCCGAGTTTGGAGTCTCTCTACAACTTGAAAGTGGTGAGGAGTAGTTGGGCAGGTTTTCTAAGGCCAAAATCTCGATGGGTTGAATGTCGTTGTTTGATGGTGAGGTGGCAGGAGTTGAATGCTGTCCTTGTGAGCGATGCAGGCTTTGGTTGAGAGCTGAATCAATAGTCGCTTGGTTGATGATTCTGTCTATATTGTTTGTAGTAAGGATGTGTTCTCCTGCTGTTGGAAAGATTTTGTGTATGTTTCCCAGGTGTCTGCGACAATCCTCCGTTCTGGTGTAGTGGTGATTGCACACTTCGCAAAACCAGAAGTCTTTCTTTTCGTGGATTGTCCTAATATGGCGTCGGCGAGAAGTCCTGTGGGAAAACGAGGCTGTGCAGAGTGGACAGATGAATCTATCCATAACTTGTAAATGACTAAATTGAGTATGTGTGTAGAGACGTTGGTGTAGCGCAACGTTTATACGTGCTTGTGACATAATTTCAGGTGTGACGTCGGGTTAAGGCATCATAAGCGTGACCAAGAGTAGGGAGTCTTGGTAACCAAATAATCAATTGTAAGTTTTACTACCAAAGGTAGATGATGGTTACCAATCAGCGTGATTGATGCCGATTGGGTCCATACAATGTAGTTGATGGATCCAGAATTTTTCACGGTCCTTGCGGAAAGCTGTGGCTTCCATGCTATCAGGATCGTGACGTAACACTTCGATGATTCTGTGGTTGACATCTGTGGGTCCGTGGTTAGGGAGATTAAAATGTTGTGCTACAGGCGTGTCTTTGTTGTTTTTAATGTCCCTCATATGTTCTTTGATGCAAACTTGGAATTCCCGTTTAGTTTCACCTACATATTGTTTGCGTCATTGGTTACAGGTAAGTAGGTAGATAACATTCATTGTGTGACAGAATGTTTTTCTTTTGATGAAATATTTTAGCCCAGTGTGCGAGCTTTTGAAACTTTTTGTGCTGTTCATGTTTTTGCAAAATAAGCAGTTATTTTCGGCGCATGGATGTATAGGGTTTGCTATGCTTTTCCCTTTTTGTCCGAATTTCCTTGGGTCTGTGAATTTAGCAGTAACCAGTGTGTCCTTGAAGGACGGATTATGTCTGTGGCCAAAGATAGGTGTTTCTGTGACTGTTGCCCGACATTTTGGGCTGGACTGTAGTGTTGGCCAATGGCGTTTAATGATTTTTTTGGGCTAATTTGCTGTGTTGGTGGAAATCAGTGATACATGGTATCCGAGTGTTGATTTCTTTGGTTGGTTTTGGCAAAAGTAGGTCTGAGCAGTTTTGTTGCATTGCGCTGTGCAGGCTGGTAATGAGGGTATCTGTTGGGTATCCTCTGATAGCATAGTGGTGAACCATTTCATGGGCAATTTTGAGAAAATCTGTTTCCCTGCTGCAAATCCTTCGTAGTCTCAGAAATTGACCATATGGGCTCACTTGTTTGAAAGAGTTTGGGTGGGCCGATGAGAAGTGTAGATACCTGTGTGTATCTGTTGGTTTGGTATAGAGGTCGAAGCCTAAGTGTCTATTTGGGAGGATAAACACTTTTGTATCCAAGAAATTGATGGAATCTGTGGCTGTTCTACTGTGAATTTAATTGTGGGGTGTGCGTTATTCATGTGTTATGAATTTTGCTAGTGAATCGGAACCTTTGGTCCAGATTATGAAAATATCATCAATATAGCGATAGTATAGGGCCGCCTGTGTTTCAGTTGTCCTGAGTATTTTTTCTTCGAGTTGGGCCATAAAAATCATGGCATAGCTGGGTGCTAGTTTTGTGCCCATAGCTGTACCGCCAATTTGGAGATAATGTTCATCATTGAACTCGAAGTTGTTACATGTGAGCACTAGTTTGAGTAACGTCAACAATCTGCGTGGTGTTAGCGTGCCTGGACAGCCATATATTCTCAAATGTTGGGATACAGCTCTAAGACCCTCATTGTGAGGGATGTTAGTGTAAAGTGATGTGACATCCATAGTAACTAGAATGGCATGAGGCGCTATGGCGCCAAAGGTTTCTAGTTTGTTTATGAAGTCAGTGGTGTCCTGGATGTATGATTTAATATTATGAAGATGAATTTTGATATGTTCATCGACAAAGCTACTGATGAGTTCAGTAGGGCTTCCATTGCCACTGATAATTGGTCTCCCTGGGGTGAGTTGGCCATTCATTTTTTTATAAATTTTAGGAAGTAGATAGAACCTGGCTGTTCGTGGGTTGTCGGTTCTGAGACCGTTAGCTATGTCTCTTGTGATTTCACCACTGAGAATCATGTCCGTGATGGCGGTTTCTACCTTCTCTGCGTGGTACGTGGTGAGATCTGTGGTTTGTTTGGTATAGTAGTGAGTGTCACTAAGTTGACGAAGTGCTTCCTTTTTGTATGTTTCCGTGTCTTGGATAACAGTAGCCTGGCCTTTATCAGCTTTCTTGATGACAATAGTTTTGTCATATTTTAGCTGGTTGATAATCTTTCTCTGTGCGTTAGAAAGATTCCCATTATTATGCCTTCGGGGGGCTTTTTTGTTGATGTCGTGTTTGACGGATCTGATGAACGCATCTAGTGTGGCGTCATTACCTGGGTTTGGTGTCCAGGTGCTGGCTGGTTTAAATTTATGTGACAGTTTGTCCATAAAGTTGTTGGTGGGATTATCGGTTGGGGTACTGGGTGTGTCCGATGTAGAAATAGTTCCGTTTTCCCAGTACGTGGGTGGGAACTGGAAATGTAGTTTTAATCCCCGTCTTCTAAAGAATCTGTTTAGATCTTTATGAAGTTGGCCCAGGTTGGGCTCAATGACGTTGGGACTGAAGCCCAGTCCTAGATCTAGGACGTCTCGTATCTCATTGGAGATGGGTTTTGATGATAGATTGACAACAAGGGGTTTTTGTTGACTGGAGAATTTATTTTTATAATTTAGAAAAATATTAAAGTTACAACAGTTATAGGCTGTGCCTACATAAGTGATAGTGTTTACATTTATGCAAGTCTTTTGAGTATTTGGAGGACTTGAGGCAGTGTGTCTTCCTTGTAGGGGCGCCTGTCTTGTTTTCCCTGTGGTCTCCTGGGTGGTGGGCGTCTCTGGCCTGGTTCCTGTAGCATGTTGCGGTTAGACTATGACCACGATGACTATAAATTACTTGAGCCAGTGTGTCTTCCTTGTAGGGGCGCCTGTCTTGTTCGCCCTGTGGTCTCTTGGGTGGTGGGCGTCTCTGGCATGGTTCCTGTAGCATGTTGCGGTTAGACTATGACCACGATGACTATAAATTTAAACTAAATTTATAATAATAGCCACAAATAGACATAATGACCACCCGTTAGTAGCCATTTTGAACAGAAAACTATTAATCCCAAAATATTTTCTGATCATGGCTGCACAAACACGGCTGCAACCGGCTACATTTGAAAACAAAACCGGCTACACTGTCTTAAAGTTCAAACCAAACTGGCTATGCTAGCTACACCACAATACAAATCCGGCTACACTTTCAAGTTTCAACCAAATCCGGCTACAGTAGCTACCTCTACTGGCTACATACCAAGCCAATCCGGCTACGGGATAACCTAATCCTGGCTACATAACTTGATCAACCAGCTACACTAGCCATAAATCCGGCTACCAAATGTCTAATCCGGCTACAAAAATCAAATCCGGTCACACACCCTCGTGTAGCCGCTTTTTGGAAAGTATAAAAGGAAGACACAAACTGTGTATTGGTATCCAGACTCAAACTTGCACACAAGTTCGCATCAGGACAAACTAAGCACAATCAAGCTTCTCTAAGAAGTTTATTTTTCTATAGAAGTTCAGCGTGATTGATACTAAGAATTTTGGTATGGAATCAGCAAGCAGCAGCTCCATCACTTCTATCGGATCCACTGAAACTGTAGTGAATCTGTGAGCAACGCTGTCATTGACGACGTGGGAAAGACGCTGGCTAGCCGCAAACGTTCTAGAATGGAGACAACAAGTCGAAGACATTCAACGCCGGCCAGATGAGAATCCACGGAAGAAACCTTGCGTCCCTGAAGAACACGTACAGGCATACTGCCAGTCGCGCAATGGTGCATGCAAACATGCACGTACGCTTCTACAGCTTGACAAACTAGAAGCGTCCATTTCTATCAACAAACCGCCCGCCAACCTCATGGCAACTGTTAGATACATTCCGCCGTCTGATGATACTGAACTAGTCAAAGAATACCAAGACATTCTGACCAAACACAGTCTCCAACTGACATCTGATCTACATTCATTACTCAGAAACAGAGCTGACCGCCTCTCAGAATTGGTTAGACGACACAAAGCGGGTTTCAGGGCAGCTACAGAAAATGAAGCAGTTTTTCTAGAAGGCCAGAAAGCAGTCAGAGCCATGGTACTGAAAACACGGGAACGGTCGACCAGTCCACCCAAGCGGGTACGGGCAAGAGAAAAGGACAGGCGCAGACCTCCTCCAGGACCAGGCAACCGCAACACGCTACGGGAACCAGGCCAGAGACGGCCACCACCCAGGAGACCACAGGGCAAACAAGACAGGCGCCCCTACACAGCCTATAACTGTTGTAACTTTAATATTTTTCTAAATTATAAAAATAAATTCTCCAGTCAACAAAAACAAAAAACCTTTTGTTGTCAATCTATCATCAAAACCCATCTCCAATGAAATACGAGACGTCCTAGATCTAGGACTGGGCTTCAGTCCCAACGTCATTGAGCCCAACCTGGGCCAACTTCATAAAGATCTAAACAGATTCTTTAGAAGACGGAGATTAAAACTACATTTCCAGTTCCCACCCACCTACTGGAAAAACGGAAATATTTCTACATCGGACACACCCATTACCCCAACCGATAATCCCACCAACAACTTTATGGACAAACTGTCACATAAATTTAAACCAGCCAGCACCTGGACACCAAACCCAGGTAATGACGCCACACTAGATGCGTTCATCAGATCTATCAAACACGACATCAACAAAAAAGCCCACCGAAGGCATAATAATGGGAATCTTTCTAACGCACAGAGAAAGATTATCAACCAGCTAAAATATGACAAAACTATTGTCATCAAGAAAGCTGATAAAGGCCAGGCTACTGTTATCCAAGACACGGAAACATACAAAAAGGAAGCACTTCGTCAACTTAGTGACACTCACTACTATACCAAACAAACCACAGATCTCACCACGTACCACGCAGAGAAGGTAGAAACCGCCATCACGGACATGATTCTCAGTGGTGAAATCACAAGAGACATAGCTAACGGTCTCAGAACCGACAACCCACGAACAGCCAGGTTCTATCTACTTCCTAAAATTCATAAAAAAAATTAATGGCCAACTCACCCCAGGGAGACCAATTATCAGTGGCAATGGAAGCCCTACTGAACTCATCAGTAGCTTTGTCGATGAACATATCAAAATTCATCTTCATAATATTAAATCATACATCCAGGACACCACTGACTTCATAAACAAACTAGAAACTTTTGGCGCCATAGCGCCTCATGCCATTCTAGTTACTATGGATGTCACATCACTTTACACTAACATCCCTCACAATGAGGGTCTTAGAGCTGTATCCCAACATTTGAGAATACATGGCTGTCCAGGCACGCTAACACCACGCAGATTGTTAACGTTACTCAAACTAGTGCTCACATGTAACAACTTCGAGTTCAATGATGAACATTATCTCCAAATTGGCGGTACAGCTATGGGCACAAAACTAGCACCCAGCTATGCCATGATTTTTATGGCCCAACTCGAAGAAAAAATACTCAGGACAGCTGAAGCACAGCCGGCCCTATACTATCGCTATATTGATGATATTTTCATAATCTGGACCAAAGGTTCCGATTCACTAGCAAAATTCATAACACATATGAATAACGCACACCCCACGATTAAATTCACAGTAGAACAATCCACAGATTCCATCAATTTCTTGGATACAAAAGTGTTTATCCTCCCAAATAGACACTTAGGCTTCGACCTCTATACCAAACCAACAGATACACACGGGTATCTACACGTCTCATCGGCTCACCCAAACTCTTCCAAACAAGCGAGCCCATATGGTCAATTTCTGAGACTACGAAGGATTTGCAGCAGAGACAGATTTCCTCAAAAATGCCCATGAAATGGTTCACCACTATGCTATCAGAGGATACCCAACAGATACCCTCATTACCAGCCTGCACAGAGCAATGCAACAAAACCGCTCAGACCTACTTTTGCCAAAACCAACCAAAGAAATCAACACTCGGATACCATGTATCACTGATTTCCACCAACACAGCAAATTAGCCCAAAATATCATTAAACGCCATTGGCCAACACTACAGTCCAGCCCAAAATGTCGGGCAGCAGTCACAGAAACACCTATCTTTGCCACAGACGTAATCCGTCCTTCACGGACACACTGGTCACTGCTAAATTCACAGACCCAAGGAAATTCGGACAAAAAGGGAAAAGCATAGCAAACCCTATACATCCATGCGCCAAAAATAACTGCTTATTTTGCAAAAACATAAACAGCACAAAAAGTTTCAAAAGCTCGCACACTGGGCTAAAATATTTCCTCAAAACAAAAACATTCTGTCACACAATGAATGTTATCTACCTACTTACCTGTAACCAATGCCGCAAACAATATGTAGGTGAAACTAAACGGGAATTCCAAGTTAGCATCAAAGAACATATGAGGGACATTAAAAACAACAAAGACACGCGTGTAGCACAACATTTTAATCTCCCTAACCACGGACCCACAGATGTCAACCACAGAATCATCGAAGTGTTACATCACGATCCTGATAGCATGGAAGCCACAGCTTTCCGCAAGGACCGTGAAAATTCTGGATCCATCAACTACATTGTATGGACCCAATCGGCATCAATCACGCTGATTGGTAACCATCATCTACCTTTGGTAGTAAAACTTACAATTAATTTACAAATTACAATCAAGTAAATTGGCGCATTGCTCATCATCATCTTATCATGTGCAGCGTTTTAATTCTTATTCTGTGTTCGGTGAAGGTGCAGGGCAAGGCCCCGCTGGATACATTATGTTCCCGCTGCAATCGCTTCATGAAGCGGAAGTTTGCGGGGCACCACTGTGTTGCGTGTGCCAAGTGTAAGTTTGGAATTCCTTGCGATGTGTGCATAAAGTGGTCATCGGACTTAGTGGTGGAGTTTGATCGCGATCGGCGTGCGCGTGTAGAGAGAATCACGAGGGACAAGGCAGCCAAGATGGATCAGGCGTCAGTTAAAGGTCTGGAGGAGCGCCTGAATGAGTGGATGGACTCAGCCTTGAGTGTTTGGGCAGCCCAATTCAAGGCGATGTTTGAGTCATTCCAGTCTACGGTTCCGTCGATGCAGCGTGGTGCAGGATAACCTATCGGTGGTCCGGCCAGTTCTGCGGAGGAACATGGACCTGACCTTTCTCTCGCATCAGCTCAAGAGCCAACGGCGGAGGAAGAGGATATTCTCCTGATGGAAGACTCTGGCATGCCAGAGATTTCACAGGTGAAGGACTCCGGTGTTTCCCGCGGCTCACCGCCAGGTTTTGTTCGGATATGTCAGGCGGGTGGAGATGTCAATGTTCCATCGGGCATCTTCCATCCAGAGTTTGTTCTTTCCGGAGTGCCATCACAGGATGCTGACCTGCATGGTGGAAGGTGGGAAAGTGCCAGAGGCTGCTCCCGGATTTATCCGGGACACCATGTGCTTATCTCAAGATTGCCTGGCCAGGGTGATCACTAGATCATTGGCGGAGCGGAGGAGAATGGTTTGTGATTGCGTAGAACCAGGACCGGGAATGAGGGCTGCTTTGTCTTCTGCGCCCTTCATTGGTCCGGGCTTGTTTAGCAGCTCGGCAAGACAAACACTCCATGGTTGCAGAGCATGAGGTCATTGGCTAGTCGTGGAATTCGACGAAAAGAACTCAGCTGCAGCAGTCCTATAAGTAGCACCATCAGGAGCAGCAGAGACAACGTCAAAGATCGCTCTTCCGTCCGCCTGGCCATGATGCCCATCAGGCATTCGGTTCTCAGGCACCATTTGTCATCATATAGGCCCTCTAATAAGAGGCTGTATGAAGATGACAGGAAGAGTGGCGGCTCTGGACACGGCGGCTACCGTAAGGATAGTCGTGGTGGTGGTTCCAGGCCATCATATTCCATGAAGCCGCGAGGTGGGCATGGGGGATGGTCCTGACGGGCTTCTGGCGAGACCCGTACCGGTGGCGCCAGGAACGCAGGGAGTCGAGAATCTTCACAAAAATTCATTAACGTCTTGTCGCGCAACATCGACCACGAGCTGTGTGCAGATTCCTGCCATCAGAGGCAGACCAGCTGTTCTCAAACCAGTGGGAACAGGTACAAGATTGTTTAGTCTGTCATTTGCTAAGAGATGGCTACGAACAGGACTGGCTCATCCATCAATCATTAGTTCCGTTAACGTCGACTCCCATATAGACTCCCGTTCCAAGGGAATCCGATCGTCTAGATGTCATTTGCTCAGAAATCAAAGGTCTTCAACGAAAGAATGCAATTCATTTAGTCTGCAATCAGTCCTCCTTGGGCATCTTATTTGATAATTCTCCATGTTCTGAAATGCACCGGAGGTTGGAGACAGATTCTCAACCTCAAACCGCTGAACAAATTCATTCTTTCACCAAAATTTCTGATGTAGACTGGCAGCAGTGATGACATGGCTGAGAAAAGGCATGTGGGCAGTATCGATAGATCCGAAGGATGCATATTTTCATATTCCAATGTCAATTCCTCTTCAGAAATACCTTCGTTTTGCGTTCCAAGACAATGTCTGGGAGTTCAATGCATTACCGTTCTGTCTGACCACAGCCCTGAGGGTCTTCACCAAAGTGGTTCTCGCCATAACTTCTTATCTTCACAGGAGAAACATAGCTGTTCATACTTACATAGACGACTTGCTGCTGAAGGCAGGGAATCCAGTCACGCTTTGCAACAATCTTCAGGTTGTCTTTGGCCTTACTAAAGGACCTAGGATGGATTGTGAATCTAGAGAAATCAGAATTGACTCCATCCCAGGAGTGTATCTGGGAATTCTTTTATCTCAGGGATGGTGTGGCTTTTCCGGCGGAGAGCAGAGTCAAGAGTTTGTTTTCAGTTCTGGTGTCAATTTCTCTAGGAGCCTATCTGACGGCGTGTTAATTTCTCAGAATACTGGGTTTACTAATATCTCTGGAGAAGGTGGTTCCTTATGCGGCACTCAGGCACAGGCCGATTCAGATGTACTTAATGTCATTCTGGTCTCAGAGAATGGATCCGTTATCTCTAAGGAACCATTGATATTCCATCTTCAGTGGTGGTTATCAGAACAGAATCTCCTGTGAGGTGTTCCTCTACAACCTCCTCAACCACAGATGTCCATCTTCACAGATGCGTCGACGAAGGGTTGGGGAGCAGTCTTGGATGATCTGTCAGTGTCAGAGGAATGGGATCGGATCAATGCACAGAAACACAAATGTTCTCGAATTAATAGCGGTGGCATTAGCACTTCAAAAATTCGAGACTAATCCGAGACAAGATTGTCTTAATAAGGACAGACAACTCCACAGTGGTGTCTTATCTGAACCGCCAAGGCGGGACAAAATCACCAGAGTTGTGTATGATGATATGGAACCTTCTGCTGTGGTGCCAAGAGAGGAATGTTATTCTTCAGGCAGCACACATTCCAGGAAGATTGAACATCCTAGCGGATGCTCTCAGTCGAAGGACGGTTTGTCGTCCGATGGAATGGTAGCTCAACCAATCGGTAGCGGAGGTTCTGTTCAAACATTGGGGCAAGCCAAATGTTGATCTATTTGCAATGAAAGGAAACGCAAAGATGGTCACATACATGTCACCGATCCCCGACCCACTAGCTCTAGCAGTGGACGCACTGGCGATATGTTGAAAAGAATGTATGCATACGCGTATCCTCCAACTATTCTCATCCCAAAACTTCTGGCAAAGATAAGAGAGGGCATATGCCAAGTACTACTGATCGCTCCTCATTGCCAGGCCAATCATAGGTTACAGATCTGCTGGACCTTCTGGTCTGCAATCCAATTCCTCTTCCAGACAGAAGGGATCTGATTTTTCAGAACAAAGGTCTGTATCTCCACGACAGATTGTAAATGTTTCAATTGACTGCATGGATGTTATCAAGTAGCGAGCAATTGAGGGTGGCTTTTCTGAGCAAGCAGCGAAGTTTGTCACTTCAGCCAGAAGGGGGTCAACCACAAGAACATATAATCAACAAATTTGCAGAGTGCTGTAAGGAGAGAGATATTAATCCCTTTTCTGCATCTGTTCAACATGTAGCAGATTTTATCTGTCATTTATACGAGCTTGACAAACTAGTACCTTCAACCCTAGCAGCATATAAGTCTGCATTAGCTTCATTCATTCCCAGTCTGGCTGCTGTGGTAGTGGAGAATGACACCTTAAATGAAGTTATTAAAGGAATGAGCAATCTGCGACCTAGACAGCCAGTTCCTATCCCAGCATGAAATCTATCTCTTGTTCTACAGGTTTTAGGGCATGCTCCCTTTGAACCAATTAGATCTATATAGATTAAACTGTTAACTATTAAGTCAGTTTTCTTGGTTGCAGCAGCATCTGTGAGAAGCGAAATTCATGCGCCTTCTGCCAAACAAGACCGTTTTGTCATTACGGGTGAAGGTCTAAGACTATTACCACGTTTTTGTTTCCTGGCAAAGAATCAGTTACTTAAATATCCAGGACAGCCGATCAATTTGCCAAGTTTAATTCGACATGATCCAAGCTCTTCTGCTTGGTGTCCTGACAGATGTCTGAAGATGTATAAGAAACGTGCTGAGGAGTGGAGAGATGACCAGAAATCTCTGTGGTTAAATCTCAAAGCTCCTCATCTTCACGCCTCGAAAGACACCATTTCACTTTGGATAGTCGATGCTATTCAGATGTTGTATAAAGTCGCAACAGGAAAGCAGATTGATCGTGCGAACACCCATCAAGTCCGAGCACTAGCAGCATCATCGGCCCGGTATAAGGGTGTCTCTTTAGAGGAGGTGATGTCTGTAGGACAATGGCATGCCGAGTTGTCATTTACTGATTTCTACCTTCGCGATATCCAGCACAATTAATCTGGTAGCCATCACCAATTTATCAAATCTCACTTAAAACCACGTCCGACCACTGTTTACGCACACATTGTAGGGTTCTTCCACGGGCACTGGCACTGGTGATGCACATGATCCGTGAATGACCGTGGATTGGGTAAAGACCAAGCACTCAAAATCATGAGTGTTTTCTTAGTTTAAGTGACTAATATTAATTTAATTACAGTCGAATTCCCAGACTGATTAAGTAAAAAGTCTGGTTCAAGAGTATCTTATTCATTGCAATGGACAATAGACTCATTCAAATTTGGAAATCTAATCGATATACTGATAGTTTTTTCAAAATTAGAAGTTCTTGTAGCTTCTTTGCACTCTCCTGGACTGCCTTAGCTGAGACTTGGGGCGGACACAGGTCTGGTGGGTGTTGCCTCCCCTTTTGACAGCCCTCTGGAATTTGTGCAGACAAATGAGGGCTGGGGGGGGGGAGGGGGGTAGGTGAGGGGGGAAGTTTAAAACTATGAGTCAGATGGTGGGACCCAAGCGTATGCCAGTCTCTTCACAACCTTCTCTGTCGGATGGTAGTTGAGAGCTGTTTCGAGCCTCACCTCCTCCCACCAGAGTTTCTTTGCTGTCGAAATCCGGAGGTTATCATAATAATACATCTGGTAAGTATTATTCGAAGTAGATTAAAAAAATCATCCGCTTTTGTTTGTATGTGAATTGATAATACTTACCAGATGTACTATGACCCGCCTCAGCTGCCCTGCTGAGGTGAGGCTGAGCTGCTTTCGCTGTTTGTCAAGACAAATATAAGACGAATCTGACTGTTGTTGGGAATTGACTCGGTTCCTGCAGGCTATGGTAATTCCCGGACACAGTATGGGCAGGACCATCGAGAGTGCGGAGTTTTAATTGTTTATTTTGAGCCAGACTAGATAAGAGACATTATCATAATGGTACATCTGGTAAGTATTATCAATCCTCGTATAAACAAAAGCGGATGCTTTTTTGATTCCTCAAGACTACTGTTGAGCTCGTTATTGGCCATCTTCACCAGGAAAGCTAGGGGTTTAGGGTTAAATCGTTGAAAATTAATGCTTTCCTCCAGCAATCACCATCAGAAATATTATGTTGAATATTTTGAAAATTATTCAACTGGACATGGTTCCGGATGTAAATACAGTAGTGGTTAAATTTGTTGAAATTTTTTTTAACTATACAATAGATTTCTCATTTGGTTTCCATGAAAGTGATCTACTTCCAGGACATCAGGAGTGAAAGGATTAACCTTCTGAGTCAGAGATTTTCATAACTTGGGCCCCTTTAATGGTATATGCCCTCAAAATGCAACCTGGGACCCCCAAAAGTATTGGTAGAGGGTGGGACCCCTGAAAATCTTGTGTGATTATGAACTATTAATTAGTTTATAGGGTTTTGCACAAAATACCCACAAAATCTATCTCGTGGCATGTATCTTCTTGTTTTAGCATGGATGAGAAAAACTGCATTGAACCCCATACATTCAGTCATGGACCCCCAGATTTCTGCTAGGGACCCCCAGATGCCAGGGTGCTGGGTCTCTGGAGCCACCCAATATTTAGATACCATGAGAAACACTGCTTATAACCATATTATATACATGTTACTTCCTGTGCAGAAGCCATTTACATATTTTATCTAGTGTCTGCCTGCTGGATTTCCGCAGACTACATTTTCCATGGTTTTTATCTCTGGATATGCTGAATATTTTGATATCAATTTTTCTGAGAGTTGTTGGTGGCTAAGCCACCAACAACTTACAGTTAAATTGTTTCCAAAATTATCATTAGGTCCAGAATTATTGTCTATTGAAATTATTGTCTGGTCAGAAAGTGAAAGGGCCTCTAATTGTACTCTATGTTTAATAGGGGTTACTTACTGAGCTTGTGGATTCATTTGAAGCCGAGGAAAATGATGCTAGAATGGCGAAAGAGTTAGAAGGAACCGACAGAATTAATGACCCAGGTACATGTAACCTTGGATTGCAGGTGGAGTTAAGCTTGTTCACATGGCGGCATGAAAATTAGGTATCAGGTCTTTAAAATATGTTCATATTTCCTGAATAGTTTGAAAAGAATTTGACTGAAAGGTGTTTGTTGATAAGCCATCAACAACTTTCAGACAACTTGTTTGCAAAATATGCACCAAGTCAAGAGTTTTCTCATTAAAATTACTGTCTGGTGGCTTGCAGTAATATTTGAGCCTGCTGAGCTGAGCTTTTGGGTCAGCGGTGACAGTCACTACGTCATTCGAAGCATAGGCAATAGAGGGATCCGTCTGTTCAATCACTTGGCTATCTGATGCCAGAATCAAAATATGTCACTTGCTAGCCGAGATCACAATCAATTTATGTTGGGCCATCATGAAAGTTTCATAATTGACGGGGCAAAGCTAGGAATGGATGGTGCATAGGTAGAAATGGACGGGGCCTAGATAGAAATGGATCCTTCTTACAATCATCGATCCATTTCCAACTTCAATCAGTTTAATATTTATCAATATGAACACACGTGTCATATTCTATGAAAGATTTTCATTGGTTAGATAACACGTAAGTAATATTTTCATTGGCTATATAACGCGTAATACTCGCACATTCCCGTGACACAGCGAAGGTTTCCTAGCTATGATGACGGCGAACATGTGAACATGATGTGATGCAACAGTTAGTAGTGTTGTTCCGATTAATCGATTTGATCGATGATTGATTGGTTTGCATGTTCAACCAACCGATCGATCATGATTTCAGAAATCGATTTTGCTTGTCTATAAATTGACTTTATTAATATATTTTAATTGGTCAAGCTAGAAAACTAATACTTTTTGGAAAAGAATTTACTTTTTTTCACATCAAGTGTATACTTACCACCCTGACACTTCATGATATTTCCTAAATATTGACCTAGCTTCAACAATACTCAGAATTAAAAAGAAACAGCCACCGCTGGGAAGGTTACACAACTGACAGTCCAGCGGATGTGCTGCCCAAACTCGCACATGCACGGGGATGACTCATTCTCTTCTTAAAAAATTGACCTGCCATTGCAACACGCTTTCTAGCCTTGCTTTTGCTTTGTATCTTTTTGAAGCTTTGAGTTGTTTTGCAACTTGTTTTGACAGAATATTAGTATGTCTGACGCTGCCAAGTCGCTGGAGGATGCTCCCGGTCCCAGCCATCAGGTGTACTTTAGTATATTTATTAGTCTCATACCAGAAAACCGGGGGGGGGTGTGTTGGTGTGGGTACTATAGGTTTGCACTCCGTCTGTCTGTCGCAGTTGGTTTTCCGCACTTTTTTCCGCAGTCCTTCAAGGTATTGGTTTATTGCTTTGTTATGAGAAGTTACAGACCAAGTTCGAGTTTCAGGTGTATGCGTCAATTTTTGATGGAGTTATGCCCCCTTTCGACTTAAGAAATATGAAAAATATCAGCATTCGGCGCTTTTTTCGCACTCCTTCAAGATATTTAAGGAAAAATCAGTTCCATCACTTTAGTATAAGGGGTTACAGAGCAAGTTCGAGTTTCAGACATAATCGTAAATCTTTCATGGAGTTATGCCTCCCCTTTCGACTTATGAAATACAAAATATATTAGTTTTCCGCACTTTTTTTCGCAGTCTTTCAAGATATTATACTGAGAACTGCTACATTGCTTTGTTATGAGAAGTTACAGACCAACTTGGCGTTTCAGGCATATGCGTAAATTTTTTATGGAGTTATGCCCACTTTCGACCTATGAAATACGAAAAATATTAGTTTTCCGCCCTTTTTGTCGCAGTCTTTCAAGATATTCAACTGAGAATTGGTACATTACTTTATTATGAGAAATTACAGACCAAGTTCGGGTTTCAGGCGTTTGCGTCATTTAATGGTGTTATGTCCCCTTTCGACTTAGGAAATACAAACATATCAGCTTTCAAGACTTTCCTTCTCCTTCACCATATATAACTGAGACTTGGTTTATTGCTATGTTATGAGAAGCTACAGATCAAGTTCGAGCTTCAGCTGCTTTTGACAATTTTTAATGAAATCTTTGACTATCAATCTCTAAAAATTTATATCACCAGGTAGGGGGACATGTATTGCAAAGCAATACTTACAGAATGCTTGTTGATAAAAAATGTGCGTGTTGACTCGGATGGTATTTTCGGGATTCGCGCTACCTCGTGGATACGTCTTTATTAGGCTAGCTCTTTTATGGTGGGAGGCCTATATATTAGCTAACGCATGTGCTTTATTTTTCAGACACATGAGATGATATTTGAAGGGTATCCTTTTTTATTTTAAACAATATTTATACTTGGTTTCTGGGTCCAACTAATTTATTATGAGTTTGCTGAGAGAAATTTTACCATAAGAAGTAATTTTTCCACATTCTCCCCCCACCACAGGGGTTTGGACTCGGGATCAGGTATTCCTGTGTTGTTTATCAGACCACTCGTCCTCAGAAGTCATCGTATGAGGATATTTAGGAGAGAGAAAAAATTTCAGTCATTTTATTTCTAAATATTTTAGTGACTGAGTGTCGAGTTATTTATCTCGCTTGATGGTTTGCATAGCTTCATTGTGTTTATAAAGTTCAATTACTTATGAATCTTTGTTTTGAGCTGTGAAGTCCAAAGAAGTTCGCCTCTCAAGTATTCAAGTTCAAATTCTTATATGAAAAAATCTCTTGTCTTCTTAAAGAAGTATAACACGGTTTTAGGATTTGTTTACTTTTTGTCAGGCCTATAGTTTTTCTATGGGCCTGGCTTATCTTTCATTTGATGGTCAAAAAGTTTTTCACATCAAGAGTATACTTACCTCCCTAATACTTTTGATATTGCTAAATATCGGCTTTCACTCAATAAACACTCAGATTAAAACAGTTAGGTGCCCCTACTGGGCAGGGAGTCAGATGCCCCACCACCGCGCATGCGCAGACTAGCACTTCCTCTTTGCTAATTTATTGGCAGAGAGTCTACACATGTTTTTGTGCTAGTGCTTCTTGGCTCAATTCTTAGTGTTTTTGTGAAAATTTGGAAGTGTTTATCCCTGATAAAGATGGCAGGAAGGATGACTTCGCCAGAGGAGGGCCCAGGACCTTTAAATCAGGTGACTTCTAGTAAAATTAGCGAGTTTTGTCCCGGTGTAATGTGTTTCCAGGACTCGCGCTAAACGTGATAAGCGCCTTGTTTAGTTGGTTTATTTCAACTAGGTGCTATATAATACTAATCTCTCTTTGTGTTTATGTCCACAGGTCTGTGTGACGATATGTTATGGACATCACATCAGCAGAGGGTTTGTGTCTCCACCATGGTTCCATTTCCTACTAATACTGTTAGGTTATCTAACCAAAAATTTTATGTCCAGTGAGTCGGAGGCCTATTATAAAGGTCTTCTCACTTTGCCCTCTTGATCCAATTCCTTCCCCTAGAGGTGGAGAGAGTTAAGAGGCGTTCAGTTGGTGGAGTGCTCCAGTTCATCAGGTTGGATGGTTTGTCTAGACAAGGTGTCAGGTATCTAATTATTGATATGAGGTGATGTTAATTATTTAGAGGAAAGGGAGATAATTAACAGTGTTTGCCATTGTTATCAGTATATATCTGATGGTTGTGTAGTCGAAATGTCCATTCTGCACATGTTCTGGTTAGAGATACAATTCGTCCTTGCACTGGGATGTTTGTTGGGGATCGATTTTTTCCTGTCATAGGATTAATGATGTCATAATCAGCCTTGCTCTTTATTAACAATTAAAGTTGTCCGAAGCTGGTTTTCTGATAAATATTGATCTTTATGATCATTTCCTTCTCTTGAGTTGGTGAGTTTCTGAGCTTAACTAGATTGCTCATACTCCTCGTCCTTTGCCCTTTTTCAGAGACCTGGTTGTGCGTCCTGTGGACGATTTTTGAAGGACAAGTTTGGGCCTCATCTCTGTTTTCAGTGTAGCCCCTGTGGTCCCTTGCTTAATTGCGAGATATGTAAGCACTGGGGGGGCGAGCTAATGTCCGAATTCTTGTGCTTGCAGGCGAAGGACAAGGTGGTGGTGGAGGAGGAGAAGAAGAAGCAGAAAAAAGAGGTTGTGAGTAAGAAGGGTAAGAGGAAGGCCTCGTCCGCGGTGGACATGGAGGCCTTCCGGACCGAGATGTTGGGAGAGATGAGGAGGACAATAAAGGATTTGGTTCCAGAGTTGCTTCGTGGCATGCTTCCTGGACCAAATCCTTTGCTGGCCTCATCATCTGCTTCGGAGCAGGTAATCCCCACCTCTGAATCACCTTTCCTTAGTACGCTTCCGTTGTTTGAAGATTCAGAGGTGGCCCCATTAGAGGGGGCGTTCCACGACCCTGGCAGCAGGCTTAGTGCCGCGCCGAATAGGGACCGTGGACGGTTGTCGCTGGAACCCGCGGGCTGCTTATCAGTCCAGGGGTATCCGCACGCCGCGGTTGCCAGTACCTCGTATGGCACCTTCCCTGGCCAGTCCGGGTTAGCTCTCTTTGCTGACCCGGAGTCTAATCTGTCTGGCCAGGAGGATGAGGATTACCTGTTGGCGTCGCCGTCTCAGGACGTGGCCATGGATTATGACGTCTGTGCACCCCTCGCGGGGAATACAGGCGGCTTATTCCACGGTTCTACTCACGCAGGGGTAGAATCCACGGTTCAGACTGTGGGCCTGGGCGCTGAAGGCCAGCGTTACCGCATACCTCGGCTTGCCGAGAGTGTCGCTGGTGCTGGCCGGGGCCGTGGTGGGGCGGTATGTGCCCCGCGCTCTACCACGGCGCCTGCTCCTGGTCAAGCCAGTGAGATTAGCATGCCGGTGTTGTCAGGCCCGCATGCTCTCCCTGGCTTGCCAGGGATATCAGCGTATCCGCCGTCAAGCTCTGTTGCTTGCGCTCAGGAGGAAGACGAAGGCCGCCGTCTTGTAGAGCGCTCGCAGCTAGCCACGGAGGAGGATTGGTCTGACGCTTGCCAGTGGTTGGTGAGCGTTAGACCAGATCTGCCCGTGGAGCAGTCGGCTAGCCAGCGTGATCACAGGCCGTGGTTAGCTGGTAAGCCTACTGCTAACGCTATGCCTTCTCTGCCGCTGGCAGAGCATGTCGTTGACATGTTCGAGGCGGCGGAGACGTCCATTAAGTCGAGTGGACGTCTCGCTAAGGCCCCGCGCGAGGTGGCCAGGCGTTGCCGCATCGTGCCCCTGGACTACCAGCGGTACGGTGTGGTACCTAAGCCGAGCGTGGATGACCGCGCGGCTTTGGGTGAGGATGCGCGGCCAGGCTCCCGTTCTGACACGGGAGTCTTGTGTTCGAACGCGTTGTGTTCAGCAAATACCGCGATGCGTGATGCGGAGGAGAGTGGGAGGCCTTCGATTGCCGCTCTGTCCCACGTCTCCCAGCTGTTACAAGGGGTAGTAACAGCATCCGCATCGCGCCAGCCAAGTCCGGTCACAGTCCAGCGAGACATCCAGGATGGTATCAACCTGGCTCTGGACTGTATGACGCGGGCGGTGACCAGGAGTGTCCGGGCAAGGCGCACATTTGCCTTGGACAATCTGTGCCCGTCCCAGGACCTTTACAATAGGCTACTGCGTACGCCTATGACAGGTCCTGGTCTCTTTGGAGGTGAGGGATGTAGGCACCTCCAGGAGACGGTTACTCTGGTCAATAACCAGAGGGCGCTGCGCGAGCAGTTTGAGGTGCTTCGTCGTGCTAACGTTCGCGCCGCACCCCCTGCGTATCGTCCCCGGCAGGCTCGAGGTGGTGCTGGCCAGGTCAGAGGCCAACCACCATCGCAGCGTCGGCCTCGGCCGCGTGCAATTCGGCCAGCAGCGAGGGGGGCGCAGGCTCCTCAGGCGCAGTCAGCCAGGCAGCCGCCCGCGCACCGAGGTGCGCGCGGTGCTGGTCGTGGCACGCGAGGATCTGGGCGTGGTAATCGTTCCTGATGGGACGGTTACCGCGGTGAGAACCGCGCCAGTGTTTCTGGCAAAGGAGACAGTGCCGCTCTTGCACTCCTTATGTCCACCTCTATCCCTAGGTGGACCGGTGGGAGGCCGGCTAGCCGACCACATGCAAGAGTGGGAACGGTTAACTCAGGACCGTTTAGTCTTGCGATGGCTTTCAGTCGGGTATCATCCCGATTGGATGACAGGCCCGCCATCGCGACTGTCTCTAGTGCCGATCTGGACTCCAAATCCGAGAGATCCAGATCAAAGGTTGTGTATCGAGGAGGAAATAAATTCCCTCATACAAAAAGGAGCTATTCAGCCGGCACAGAGGTGTCCGGGCTTCTATTCAACCCTGTTCTTAGTAACAAAGAACACCGGAGGGTGGAGACCAATTCTCAACCTCAAGCCATTGAACAAGTTCATAGAGACGCCCAGTTTCAAGATGGAGACTGTGCACTCGGTGTTGGCGGGGTTAGAGAGGGGAATGTGGACAGCGTCGATAGATTTGAAGGACGCTTATTTCCACATCCCCATACACAGGAGTTTTCATCGCTTCCTGAGATTTGCATTCCAGTGCAGACAGTGGGAATTCAGGGTGTTACCCTTCGGAATTTCCACGCTCCTCGGGTTTTCACCCGTGTGGTTCTTGCGATCACCGCATACCTCCGCAGGAGAAGCATAGCAGTCCACACGTACATAGACGACTGGCTGTTGAAAGCGCACACCCAGGAAAGTTTATCGGCCAGTCTGGAGATTGTTTTGAAAACTCTCACAGACTTAGGCTGGATGATCAATTTCCCAAAATCAGAGCTGACTCCATCCCAGAAGTTTGTTTACCTGGGCATGTTCTTCGATCTAGAGACAGGATATGTTTTTCCTACTCAGGAGAGAGTTCAGAAACTCATCTCATTAATTCAGTCAGTGTGCGACAGTCGTCATGTCCTGGCATGGGTTTACTTGAGAATGCTGGGGTTGATGGTTTCATTGGAACCAGTCATTCCTCAGGCCGCCTTACGCAGGCGGCCGATCCAGTTATTTCTCATGACACAATGGACCCAGAGTACAGGTTCGCTGGACTCGAACGTGTCAGTGTTGGCGCCTCTGATTCATCACCGGCAATGGTGGTTGGACACAGAGAATCTCTTGGTGGGGGTTATGCTAACCCCTCCCCACCCTCAGGTGACTGTGTATACAGATGCATCGATGGAGGGCTGGGGAGCTTGCCTGGAAGAATCCACGATATCAGGGCTTTGGAATCTGGAACAGTCAAAGGAACATATAAATCTACTAGAGCTAAGAGCAGTAGTCCTGGGCCTGGAACATTTCTTACAGAAAGTTCAGGGCAAGATTGTTCTTATTCGTTCAAACTCAACAGTTGTGACTTACATAAACCGCCAGGGCGGAACGAAGTCGCCCAGTCTCTGTATGATGACATGGAGACTGCTTTGTTGGTGCCTGGATCACCAGATTACCGTGAAAGCAGTTCATATTCCGGGAAGGTTAAGTCTGCTAGCAGACTCATTGAGCCGAAGGATGAGTGTTTTACCCACGGAATGGCAACTAAATCAATGTGTGGCGGATCGTCTGTTCGACCATTGGGGGAAACCCAACATCGATTTGTTCGCAACGAAGAAGAATGCGAAGATGACGACGTACGTCTCTCCGATTCCGGATCCAAGCGCTTTCGCAACAGATGCGTTAGCTATCAGCTGGGGGGAGAATGTATGCATACGCATTCCCTCCAGCAATCCTGATTCCAAAAATTCTTCAGAAAATCAGACAAGAGGAATGCCAAGTGCTTTTGATCGCCCCGGATTGGCCAAGCCGATCATGGTATACGGATCTGCTGGACCTTCTGGTCTGCAATCCGGTTCCTCTGCCTCTGATTGACGACATTATCTTCCAGGGCAAGGCCCTTCACAACAATCCGTCAATGTTCAGATTGACTGCGTGGATGTTGTCAAGGAATCTAGAATTAAGGAGGGCTTTTCTGAGCAAGCAGCCATGTTTATGGCCAAAGCCAGGTGGGGGTCAACCTCCAGAGCATATAATTATAAAATCAACAGATTTGCAGAATGGTGCTCAAAAAGATGTATTGATCCAATGGATTCATCTATTCAGGTAGTAGCTGATTTCCTCTGTCACCTGTATGATGCCTATAGCCTCGAGCCTAACTCTATTGCTGGTTATAAGTCAGCTTTAATGTCTGTTATTCCTTGCTTGGCTAAGAGGGGAAGTGATGAAGTAAATACATTAAATGTATTAATTAAAGGCATGGGCAATCTAAGACCAAGGAATCCACCTGTGATTCCGTCTTGGAGTTTATCGCTAGTGCTTCAAGTACTAGGTGATAAGCCGTTTTCACATCATGAGAACATACTTACCTCCCTAACACTCTTGATATACTAGTATATCGGCTCTAAATTCAATAATATTCAGAATTATAAAAAGTTAGGTGCCCCTAATGGGCAGGTGGAAGTACACAGTCATGCACATGACAAACACCACCCTCTGCGCATGCGCACACCGGTACTTCCGTTTTCTAATATATTGGCTGGAAGCAACTGGTGGAAATTCCTCACAGGCGCTTTTCTGAATTCATAAGAGAACAATACATCCAAATCTATCATGGCTGATGCGAAAATGTCAGAGGAGCCCTCCTCGTCATCATCCAAGGTGACATTGTTCCTGGCTTTTATTTGAGACTTGTAACTTTCGTGTGTTACCGGTTTTCGTAGCGGCCGTTTTCGGCGGTACCGCGTTTTCAGGCGCTGGGAATCCTTGTAAATTTTTTCCCAGCGCCTAGGGCTAATAAACTCTTGTGTTTTATGCTTACAGGTCGGTCTTGTGTCTATACAAGATTGCCTGGTCTTCTCTGGAAGGTGTTCACGTCCCAGGATGACTTATCATCGTGATATGTCTACGGGTTGGAGATATAAAATATTAATAAATAAAATATCTCCTTCCTTTTGTCCCATCCCCCCTCATCAGTTCTTCTGGAAGAGGAGTCTCGGCGGATGGATGGACGTGTTTTCCTGCACAAGAGGATGGTTGCCTGTGCCCAGGCTAAGGGAGTTATTAATTATGGCGCATGATTATTTGAAAATAATTACATTTTCTGCTGCCGTTTGCTATTGCACTATTTTCTCTTGCGTGTGCATGGGTTCTCGAGTATATATAATTTAATATTATATTAGTCGAGAGCGGAGAATGTCTGGAGATCTAGATATTTCTTACATAAATCTGACGTCCCCTCTCCTGGTAGGAGCTTTTGCATAGTGAGGTTTGATGTCATAATCAACCAGAGTTTCTCTTTCCTTGATGTCATAATCTTAGTTTGGAGAAGTCGGTGATGTGTTCATCCCCTGTTTATTAAGAAGTGTAGAGAGATATCTAGATAGTCATGTTCTTTCTCTCTCTCTCTTAATCTAAAAAGAGTGGGGTTCTGGTTGTATTTGGAGTTATTAACTAGAGAAGTCGCCTGTCCCGTCAGGGTGGTCGTAATAGTGGATGTCTTCTCTCGTGGTTGTTTTGGTTTCTTCTTAAAAGATCCATTATCAAGGCTTTGAGACTGTCATACTCATTGTCTTCGTATCCGTCTTTTCAGAAGTGTCCGTCCTGCCTCAAGTCTATGAAGGCTAGATTCTTCCCCCACCCTTGCCATCTGTGTTCAGCTTGTAGGCTGTCCAACAAATGTGTTATTTGTGAAAAGTGGGGGGGGGGGTGATCTAACCTCTGAATTCTTCTCTTTACAGGCGAGGATGATGGCAGAGGAGGGGAAGAAACCAAAGAAGGACGGTAAGAAGAAGGCCTCGGAGAAGAGTGGTCTCGAGGCCTTCAAGAGTGAGTTGGTGAGTGAGATGCGCAGGACTTTGAAAGACCTGATGCCTGACATGCTTCGCGGCATGTTGCCTGGCACAGGTGTTTCAACTTCCTGCGCATCGACCTCGGTGCAGGTAGCCCCCGTCCCTGGATCATGGCTTATTAGCTCGGACAATGCGTTTAGTGATCCAGGGGCGGCCGTCTTGGACCCAGGCTTGATATTCGCATCGCCTGGGGTGCCAGCGGCGCGAGAAGCATCAGGCGGGACCCGACCAACGGGCCTGACCACGATCACTCGCGGAGTAAACTCGTCATCTGCCTTTGAGCAGTCTCCTGGTCAGTCTGGGTTAGTTTTCCTTACTAATCCAGAGTCTAACTTTCCTGACCAGGAAGATGATGAGGACTACCTGCTCGGTCCACAGGTGGATCATGAATACATGGATGTGAGCGCCTACACTCCTCTGTTGGGGAGCGTGAACGCTCGCACCTATGGCACTGTTCCCTCGGGAGCAGGTTTCATGGTTCAGCCTGTGGCCCGCTTTGGAGCAGACGGCCGGCCGTATCAGATTCCATGGTTGGACGTGGAATCTCACACGGACGTTCCAGGCCGCGCTGGTGTGTGTAACCCCCCTCGCACAAGCGTGGCCTTGGAGCTTGGTTTGCCTATGGAGAATGCTATGCCGGCCCTCGCGGGCCCGTATACGTTCCCTGGGCAGCCAGGTTCGTCTATAGCCTCCTCCTCGGCCATACCTGCGAATGCCATTGAGGATGACGAGGGCCCGTTGCTCATCGGCAGTTCGCAGGTAGCCACGGATGAAGACTGGTCAGAGGCGTGTGCGTGGCTCCTCGCTGTAAGACCAGAGCTCACCGTGGACGAGACGGTCGCCGGTAACCCGCGGGCGTGGTTACAGGCGAAGCCGTTGGCCAGCACGGCTCTGTCTCTGCCATATGCTGAACATATTTTAGATATGTTCACGGCGGCAGAGGAGTCGATCAGACCGAAAGGTCGCCTCGCGAAGGCCCCCCGCGAGGTAGCGAGGCGATGTCGGGTTACTGCCAGTCAGTATGCTCGGTATGGCCTGGCACCCAGACTGAGCACGGACGACCGCGCCGCTCTGGGCGAAGATACGCGGCCGGGTTCCCGGGCTGACACGGGAGCCTTGTGCTCGGGCGCTATGCGCTCGGCGAATGCCGCCTTGCGCGACACCGAGGAGAGCTCGCGAGCAGCGATCAGTGCGCTGTCGCATGTCTCTCAGCTGCTGTCGGGGGTGGTGGCAGCGTTGGTGCAGCAACATCCTAGTCCCGTGACAGTCCAACGAGCCATCCAGGATGGCATCAACCTGGCGTTGGACTGTCTGACTAGGTCAGTCACGAAGTCGCTGAGGACGAGGCGCACTTTTGCACTGGACAATTTGTGCCCGTCTCAGGAGCTCAAGTCGCGCTTGATGCAAGCGCCGATGGCGGGCCCTGGACTCTTTGGAGGTGAAGGTTGTCGGCACCTGCAGGAGACAGTGACTTTGGTGAACAACCAGAGGGCGCTGCGGGCACAGTTTGAAGTGCTGCGCATGGAACACGTGCGTGTTCAGCCCTCGGCTGCTCGACAGCCGTACGCTCGTGGCGGGGCTGGCAGTGTCAGAGGCCAGCAGGCCGGCCGGTTTCAGAGACCGCGTCGGCTACGCCAGCAGCAGCGTGCTGTTGTGCGACAGCCGCCGCCTCAAGCGCAGCCTGCCAGGCAGCAGCCCGCGCACCGTGGTGCGCGTGGCGCTGGTCGCGGGGAGCGGCGCGTGGTAACCGGGCCTGATGCAAGAAAATTTTTTCCGGTTATCACAAGTACCGCTGGGGTGTTGCCACTCGTATCAGAGACACACCCACTTCTGAAGTTTATGGGCACCCCGTCAACCCTAGGTGCACCAGTGGGAGGTCGTTTAACTTGTCACATTCAGAAGTGGGCGCGGTTAATTCAGGACCGCTTAGTCTTGCAATGGCTTTCGCAGGGATACAGTCCAGATTGGATAAGAGGTCCGCCGTTGCATTTGTCTCTGGTACCGGTCTGGACTCAAGTTCCACGAGATCCAGACAAGTGGTTGTGCATAGAAGAGGAGATAGATTCTCTCGTTCTAAAAGAAGCAATTCAACCGGCGCAGGATTGCCCGGGCTTCTATTCAACCGTGTTTCTTGTGGCAAAGAACACCGGGGGGTGGAGACCAATTCTCAACCTCAAGCCTCTAAACAAGTTTTTAGACACTCCGACTTTCAAAATGGAAACAGTGAGATCGGTGTTGTTGGGGTTAGAGAAGGGGATGTGGACAGCATCTATAGATCTCAAGGATGCTTACTTCCACATTCCAATTGCAAGGAGGTTTCGTCGGTTCCTGAGATTTGCTTTTCAGGGACGCCAATGGGAATTCAAGGTTCTTCCATTCGGCATCTCGACGGCTCCAATGGTCTTCACTCGAGTGGTACTTGCTATCACGGCATACCTCCGCAGGAGAAATATACCTGTTCACACTTACATAGACGACTGGTTGCTAAAAGCACACAACCCAGAAAGTTTGACAGCAAATCTGGAGATAGTCTTGGAAACTCTCACAGATTTAGGCTGGATGATCAACTTTCCGACATCAGAGCTGACTCCATCCCAGAAGTTTGTTTACCTGGGTATGTTCTTCGATCTGGAGATAGGATATGTTTATCCGTCCCAGGAGAGAGTGGAAAGTTTCCTCTCGTGTATTCAGTTGGTGTGCAACAGTCGTTATATTCTAGCACGGGTCTATCTGAGAATGTTGGGTCTGATGGTTTCAATGGAACCGGTCATTCCTCAGGCGGCCTTACGCAGGCGGCCGATTCAGTTGTTTCTCATGACCCAGTGGACGCAGAGTTCAGGATCACTGGACTCGCGCATTCAAGTGTTGGACCCTCTCATTCATCACCTTCATTGGTGGATGGAGAGACGAAATCTCCTGGCGGGGGTCATGCTGACCCCTCCCCACCCTCAAGTAACGATGTTTACGGATGCATCGATGGAGGGTTGGGGAGCTTGCCTGGAAGAAGCCACTATATCAGGGCTTTGGAATCTGGAACAGTCAAAGGAACATATCAACATGCTAGAAATGCGGGCTGTAGTTCTAGGCCTGGGACACTTCCTAGGGGAGGTGAAGGGAAAATTTGTGATGATACGTTCAGACAACTCTACAGTAGTGAGTTACATAAACCGCCAGGGCGGAACGAAGTCGCCCAGTCTCTGTATGATGACATGGAAGCTGCTTTGCTGGTGCATGGATCATATGATCACCTTGAAAGCAGTTCATATTCCGGGAAGGCTGAATCTGTTAGCAGACCCATTGAGCCGAAGGATGAGTATTCTGCCTACGGAATGGCAACTAAATCAATGTGTGGCGGATCACCTGTTCAATCATTGGGGAAAGCCCAACATAGATTTGTTCGCAATGAAGAAGAATGCGAAGATGACGACGTACGTTTCTCCGATTCCAGATCCAAGCGCTATCGCAATAGATGCGCTAGCTATCAGTTGGAAGAGAATGTATGCATACGCATACCCTCCAACAATCCTGATTCCAAGAGTCCTTCAGAAGATCAGACAAGAGGAATGCCAAGTGCTTCTGATCGCCCCGAATTGGCCAAGCCGATCATGGTTTACGGATCTGCTGGACCTTCTGGTTTGCAATCCGGTTCCTCTGCCGCTGATGGACGATATTATCTTCCAGGGCAAGACCCTTCACAACAATCCGTCAATGTTTCGATTGACTGCATGGATGTTGTCAAACAATCCGCAATTAAGGAGGGATTTTCTGAGCAAGCAGCCAATTTCATGGCCAGAGCCAGGAGGGGGTCAACCTCCAGAGCTTATAATTATAAAATCAACAGATTTGCAGAATGGTGCTCAAAGAGATGTATCAATCCGATGGAAGCATCTATTCAGGTAGTAGCTGATTTTCTATGTCACCTGTATGATACCTATAGTCTTCAACCTAATTCTGTTGCTGGATACAAATCAGCATTGATGACTGTTATCCCTTGCTTGGCAAAGAGGGGAAGTGATGAAGTAAGTGTTTTAAATACTCTTATTAAAGGTATGGGCAATCTCAGACCTAGAAATCCTCCACTGACACCGTCATGGAGTCTTTCTCTGGTTCTGCAGGTTTTGAGTGGTAAGCCTTTTGAACCACTTAGTGCTATATCTGTAAAATTATTGACACTTAAAACTGTATTTTTAGTGGCGGCGGCTTCAGCCAGACGCAGGAGTGAAATTCATGCCTTGTCTGCTGAGCCTGACCGTTATATAGTTACAGGTGAAGGCCTTAAGCTTCTACCTAGATTGAATTTCTTGGCTAAGAATCAATCTTTAAAGTATCCGGGTAAACCTATTATTTTACCTGCCTTAACCAGATATGATCCTGGTGCTAAAGTATGGTGTCCAGTCCGTGCTTTGAATAAGTACAAGAAAAGAACTCAGGTTTGGCGGATGGACCCATGTTCCCTATGGTTGTCATATATTGTACCCCATGGTAGGGCGTCAAGAGACACTATTTCCAGATGGATAGTGGAATGTATCCAATTCTGTCATAAGACAGCCACTGGAATCCAGGTAGATAGAGCCAAGGCTCATAGTGTCCGTGGTGTGGTATCTTCGACGGCATTATTTAATGGTGTTTCGATTGAAGACATTATGTCAGTAGCCCAGTGGCACTGTGAGTCAAGTTTTACCGACCATTACCTTCGTGACACTTCTAACCCACTCGCCGTCTCAGTCCTCAGGAAATAAAATAGTTATGCAGAGGTTTATGTTTGTAAATAGTTTGCCTCCTCTGCTATTTGCAAATATCACATTTGTTGGTAGGGTATTCCTACTATTAGCTGGTACACTTCTCCTCTTCCGGTGGGGGAAGAGATGAGTGCCGCGTCCAAGAGATCAAAGGTCAGTGGTTATGACCATTTTTTGATTTTCTGTCTTGGTGATGGTGTCATTTTATTTTTTAATATGGTGATGGTTGATGTCTCTTAATTGTGGTTTTTCAGAGAGTTTTTGAAATAGAAGCAAGTCTTCTTTTTCCAATGTCTAGTAATACTTTCATTAAGTATTAGAGAACGTGCTAGTCATTTAGAGCAGCGTTTTTTCCTATACCTTCCTCAGAAAGAGGGGGGGGGGGGAGCGCATTTGCCTTTTGATCAATCTCTCTTCATCGGTCGATTATCCGATGCAAAATTCTATTCCTGGTTGTGGTTTCAGTCACAATTTCAGATGTTTTAAATCTCTTGAGAATTCAAAGAGCCTAGCCTCTTCGAGGGTGTGCGGGTTATCAGGACCTTGCCTCCCTCCCACCAAAATTTACTTTCAAATTCTGGTTTTTATCAAGAGTGTTAGGGAGGTAAGTATGTTCTCATGATGTGAAATAAGTAAATTTATCAAATTTCTTTTTCACGAGTGAGATGACATACTTACCTCCCTAACAGGATCCCGGCCTCGCCACCCCACGGAGGCCTGGTCCTTTGGCTATTGAATAGTTGCTTCTAGGTCAGCCAATATTTAGTAACGGAAGTACCGGTGTGCGTATGCGCAGAGGGTGGTGTTTGTCATGTGCATGACTGTGTACTTCCACCTGCCCATTAGGGGCACCTACCGTTTTATAATTCTGAATATTATTGAATTTAGAGCCGATATACTAGTATATCAAGAGTGTTAGGGAGGTAAGTATGTCATCTCACTCGTGAAAAAGAAATTTGATAAATTTACTTATTGAACCACTTAGTTCCATTTCTATGAAACTATTAACACTGAAGACTGTGTTTTTAATTGCTGCGGCCTCGGCTAGGCATAGGAGTGAAATTCATGCCTTATCAGCCGAGGATGACCGTTTTGTGGTTTCAGGGGAAGGCCTTAAGCTGCTACCTAGGATTAATTTCTTGGCTAAGAATCAGTCGTTGAAATATCCAGGTCAACCTATTGTTTTGCCTGCTTTAACTAGATATGATCCTAATTCTAAAGCATGGTGTCCCGTCCGGGCGCTTCGCCGGTACAAACAACGTACATCGGAGTGGCGCACCGACCAGTCGGCGTTATGGGTGTCATATATTGAACCCCATGGCAGGGCTTCTAAGGACACCATTTTCAGGTGGATTGTAGAATGCATTCAGTTTTGTCATAAATCCGCCACCGGGAAGCAGGTTGACGTGGCCAAGGCTCACAGTGTCCGCGGCGTAGTGACATCCACTGCCCTATTTAATGGGGTCCCTGTGGATGATATTATGTCGGTGGCTCAGTGGCACTGTGAGTCAAGTTTTACAGACCATTATCTCCGTGACACCTCTAATCCTCTCGCCTTGTCGATTTTGAAAAAATAACTAGGCTTATATTTTTGATGGGGTTTCCTCATTGCTTATATATTTCACAATTAATTTATGGAAACAACCACTTTTTTGGGACTGCATCGTTCTTCACCAATGGGAAGAGGATGTCAGCAGCCATTTCAACAAGGTCAGTCTTGTGTAGGCGTTGTCCATTGTTGATTGTCTTGTCACGTTACCCATTATTAATATGATGATGGTTTTGTGTATTTATGTGGTTCATTGTTGAGAGTATACGAAAATGGAGTTTTTTCGTCTCTGTCCTGTAGTACATGGCACTTGTACATAGAGAGCGTATAGGACATTGAGGTCATTCGACTCTTCCTCCCAGGAAGGAGGGGGGGGAGCGCATATGACATTCGGTCATCTCTCATACATCGGTGGTGTTATCCGATGGTTAGTCAAATCCTGACTGTTTTTCATACAGTTTCAGAAGTTTAAGTGCCTTAAACGCAGAAAAGCGTATAGGGATGAGCTGGTCTTTTGACCTCGCCTCCCTCCCGCCGAATTCACTGTCGAATTCTGGCAATATCAAAAGTATTAGGGAGGTAAGTATACTCTTGATGTGAAATAAACGAAATCAAGGATTTCTTTTTTCACGAGAGAGTTGATACTTACCTCCCTAGATATGGACCCGGCCTCTCCACCCCACAGAGGCTCGGTCTTCAGGCTCTTTATAGTTGCATGTGTATCAGCCAATAAATTAGTCAGAGGAAGTGCTAGTCTGCGCATGCGCGGTGGTGGGGCTGGCATCCGCCAGACTACGCTCTGACTCCCTGCCCAGTAGGGGCACCTAACTGTTTTAATCTGAGTGTTTATTGAGTGAAAGCCAATATTTAGCAATATCAAAAGTATTAGGGAGGTAAGTATCAACTCTCTCGTGAAAAAAGAAATCCTTGATTTCGTTTATTCCTCATGGATCTTATTAGCCTTCTGCAATTGGTTTTTTGGTTCGTCATAACTAAAAACTAATTGTTTCCGTTTGTGTCTTTTCAGATGGTTATTGAGAACAAATGCCCTTCCTGCCACCGTTTTGTGAAGGCCCGCTTTTCCCTCATGACTGCACTAGTTGCAGTATGTGCGGGCCTCTTCTAAATTGCCATGTGTGTGAGTCGTGGCCGGTGGAGGTGTTGACTGATTTCTTAAATCAGCAGGTATAAGACCGGGTGGCAGGCGAGAAGAGGCATCTGGAAAAGGAATGTGGTAAGAAGAGGAAGGCATCCATGCCAGACATGGAGGCCTTCCGTCTTGAAATGATGGAAGAAATGAAGAAGACTATCACGGATCTTGTCCCAGAGTTGCTTCGCAGCTTGCTTCCCGGGTCAGGTTCGTCATTGTCTTCTGCATCTGCTCCGGGACAGAGTGTTCCCATCTCTGGGTCTGGTTCTCTTAGCAAACCAGTTTTCGTTATAGACCCAGAGACGGCTTCCGTTGGTCCGGAGCTGAGGCTTGCCTCGCGCGTGGACCCGGGAGCGAAAGCCATGGCCTCGGCGCTCGCTTATCGACTGCTCTAGAGCAGCCTAAGCCTAAGGGTATCAGCACCTCACGCGATGCCCCTTCTGCCCAGGCCGAGCTTGATCCCTTTTCAAGCTTGCCGTCTAATTTTTCTGGGCAGGAAGAAGAGGACAGTCTGTTATGGCCTACCGATGAGTCGATGGCCATGGAAATGGATTCCCATGGGCCCCCACAGGGGCCCCTGGGTGACCTTTTCCATGGAACCACTTCTTCGGGCGTGGGTTTCACGGCTTAACGGCTAGGTCGGCTAGGAGCCAATGGCCGTCCATACCATATCCCTCGGCTTGCCGAGAGTTACCGTGAGGAAGGCCCGGACTGTGACGTCATGTTTTTAGACCCCCATGATGCCATAGATTCGGCTCCTGGAATAGCCACAGCGCAACCCATGCCGGCCCTTGTAGGTCGGTATGGCTTCCCTGGCTATCCAGGAGTATCTTTAGCTCCGGCCATTACCCCACCAGTGAATGTGGTTGAGGACGACGAAGGCCCTAGGCTCGTCGAACATTCCCAGGTGGTCACCGAGGAAGACTGGTTGGATGCTTGCCAATGGCTGGTGAACATCAAGCCAGAACCCCAGGTGGATCCACCGGCTTCCCAGCGGGACCAGCGCCCATGGTTGGTAGGGAAACCGGTGACGAGCACCATGCCATCTCTGCCGTATGCAGAGCATATCGTTGATATGTTCGCTGTGGCAGAGACATCCATTCTGCCGAAAGGACGCCTCGTGAGGTAGCACGGTGCTGCCGTATAAGTTCTGATCTATATCAGAAGTATAGCGTCGTCCCAAAGCCTTGCACAGATGACCGTGCGGCTTTGGGCGAAGACACGCGGCCTGGGTCCCAGTCTGACACAGGACCCTTGTGCGCTCGCGTCCTGCGCAATGCTAATTCCGCGCTGCGGGACACGGAGGAAAGTACGAGAGGAGCCATCTTGGCTCTCGCACGTTTCCCAGCTGCTACAGGGGGTAGTAGCAGCATCCGAGGCCCGCCAAACTTCTCCTCTTGCAGTCCAGAGAGCCATCCAGGACGGCATTAACCTGGCTCATCACTGCATGATGAGATCCGTAACCAGGAGTTTACGGGCGAGGCACACTTGCCCGTGACAATTTGTGCCCCTCGCAGGACCTGTACAATCGGCTTCTTCGGACGCCGATGGCAGGTCCAGGGTTGTTTGGAGGTGAAGGATGCCTGCACCTCCAACAAACCGTAAACCTGGTGAACAACCAGGGGGCGTTGCGAGAGCAGTTTGAAGTGCTCCTCAGGGAGCGTGTTCGAGCAGCGCACATCTGCCTTCCATCCTCAGCAGGCTAGAGGTGGTGGTGGCCTTGTCAGAGGCCAACCACCTATGCAGCGTCGGCCACGGCAACGACAGCGTAAGCCAGCTAGGGCGGGAGCGAAGACCACACCAGTGCTGCTAGGACAGCCACCAGAGACAGGGCTTTTCTTGCACTTCTCGGGTCCACCTCAATCCTTAGGTGCACCCGTGGGAGGCCGTCTGGCCTTCCACATGCAAGAGTGGGAGCGGGTTACTCAGGACCGCTCAGTCTTGCGATGGCTTTCAGTCGGTTACCATCCCGACTGGATTTCAAATCAGCCATCGCGCCTATCTCTGGTTCCTATCTGGACTCAAAATCCAAGAGATCCAGATCAACGGTTGTGTATAGAGGAAGAAATTCAATCCCTCATACTATAAAACACGCTATTCAACCAGCACAAAAATTTCCGGCTTATTCAACCATGTTCCTAGTGACAAAAAGCACTGGAGGGTGGAGACCAATTCTCAACCTCAAACCTCTCAACAGGTTTATCCTCACACCAAGTTTCAAAATGGAAACTGTGAGAACGGTGTTAGCAGGATTGAGGAAGGGAATGTGGACAGCATCAATAGATCTAAAAGATGCCTATTTTCACATTCCCATTGCGAAGAGCTTTCGTTGGTTCCTGAGATTTGCATTTCAGGGCCGCCAATGGGAATTCAGGGTTCTCCCATTTGGTATATCGACGGCTACTCGGGTCTTCACTCGAGTGGTCCAAGCTATGACGTCATACCTCCGCAAGAGACACATAGCAATCCACACGTACATAGACGACTGGCTGTTAAAAGCACACACTAAAAAAAGTCTATCAGCAAATCTGGAGATAGTTTAGAAAACTCTTACAGATCTAGGCTGGATAATCAACTTTCAAAGGTCAGAGCTGACTCCATCCCAGAAGTTTGTTTACCTGGGCATGTTCTTCGATCTAGAGATAGGATATGTTTATCCATCTCAAGAGAGAGCAGAAATACTCATCTCAGTCATACAGTCAGTGTGCAACAGTCGTCATGTCCTGGCACGGGTCTACTTGGGAATGTTGGGGTTGATGGTTTCTTTGGAACCAGTCATTCCTCAGGCAGCCTTACGCCGGCGACCGATCCAGTTATTTCTCATGACACAGTGGACCCAGAGTATGGGTTTCCTGGACTCAAAGGTATCAGTGTTGGAACCTCTTATTCACCACCTTCAATGGTGGATGAAGAGAGAAAATCTGGCAGGGGTAACGTTGTCACCTCCCAACCCTCAGTTAATAATGTACACAGATGCATCAATGGAGGGATGGGGAGCTTGCCTGGAAGAAGACAAAGTATCAGGCCTTTGGGATCTGGATCAGTCAAGATAACATATTAATCTGCTGGAAATGCGAGCAGAAGTCTTAGCCATGGAACACTTCCTAGAGAAGGTCAAGGGCAAGAGTGTTCTGGTTCGATCAGACAATACAACTGTAGTGACTTACATAAACCGCCATGGCGGAACGAAGTCGCCCAGTCTCTGTATGATGACATGGAAACTGCTTTGCTGGTGCCTAGATCATGGGATTTCCCTGAAAGCAGTTCATATTCCGGGAAAGCTAAATCTATTAGCAGACTCATTGAGCCGACAGATGAGGATTCTTCTCATGGAATGGCAACTAAATCAATGTGAGGCGGATCGCCTATTCAACCACTGGGGCAAGCCCAACATAGATTTATTCACAACGAACAAGAATGCGAAGATTACGACGTACGTCTCTCCGATTCCAGATCTGAGCGCTATCGCAATAGATGCGTTAGCTATCAGCGGGGAGGGAATGTATGCATACGCATTCCCGCCAGCAATCCTGATTCCAAAGGTTCTCCAGAAAATCAGGCAGCAGGAATGCCAAGTGCTTCTGATCGCCCCAAATTGGCCATGCCGATCATGGTATACAGATCTGCTGGACCTTCTGGTCTGCAATCCTGTTCCTCTGCCTCTGATGGACGACATAATCTTCCAGGGCAAGGCCTTGCACAACAACCCGTCAATGTTCCAATTGACTGCGTGGATGTTGTCAAGGAAACAGCAGTTACGGGAGGCTTTTTCTGAGCAAGCAGCCATGTTTATGGCAAAAGCCAGAAGGGGGTCAACCTCCAGAGCATATAATTATAAAATTAACAGATTTGCTGAATGGTGCTAAAAAAAAAGGTGTATTAATCCAATGGATTCATCTATTCAGGTAGTAGCCGATTTCCTCTGTCACCTGTATGATGCCTATAGCCTCAAGCCTAACTCTATTGCTGGCTACAAGTCAGGTTTAATGTCAGTTATCCCTTGCTTGGCTAATAGGGGAAGTGATGAAGTATGTAATCTAAATACTTTAATCAAAGGCATGGGTAATCTAAGACCAAGGAAACCTCCAGTGATTCCGTCTTGAAGTTTATCGTTAGTACTTCAAGTATTAGCAGATAAACCCTTTGAACCACTAAGCTCCATTTCCATGAAAATGTTGACGCTTAAAACAGTTTTTCTGATTGCGGCAGCTTCAGCCAGACGAAGAAGTGGAATACATGTTTTGTCAGCCGAGGCAGACCATTTTGTGGTGACCGGGGAAGGCCTTAGGCTTCTACCTAGAGTTAACTTTATGGCGAAGAACCAGTCTTTAAAATAGCCTGGTCAGCCTATAGTTTTACCCGCTTTGTCTAGGTTTGATCCTAATTCAAAGGTTTGGTGTCCCGTCCGTGCATCAACGTGTTATAAACAACGTACACAGGAATGGCGGATGGACCCTAGTGCTTTATGGCTATCTTACATTGAACCCCATGGGAGAGCTTCTAAAGATACCATTTCTAGGTGGATTGTGGAATGCATCCAGCATTGCCACAAAGCCGCCACATGTAAACAAGTGACATGGCCAAGGCTCACAGTGTCCATGGCGTAGTGACACCCACGGCTCTGTTTAACGGAGTACCGGTGGATGACATTATGTCAGTAGCACAATGGCACTGTGAGTCTAGTTTTACAGATCATTACCTACGTGACACGTCAAATCCACTTGCCTTATCAATTTTACATAAACGTTAAATCTTTATATAAATTTGTAAATATTGTACATAAGGCTGTTGACTCACACACACTGCAATTAAGTGGCGGAATCCCCGCTTTTCCATACTGTACCTATCATCGCCAGCGGTGATCAAAGGGAATCTCGTCAAAATAGGTTAGTCCTATATTTGGTGATGGTTATTTTTTGGTCGTTTTTTATATTACTTACTAAAATGGTGATGTTTTGTGTTCTTTGTGGTTTCATCTGAGAGTATACGAAATGAAGCTTTCGTCCGATGTCTTATAGTACATTAGCACGAGTACATAGAGAGCGCATAGGACATTGAGGTCATCGCTCCCTCTTTAAAAGAGGGGGGGGGGGTTTGGGAGCGGATGTGAAACGGTCATTACTCTCAACATCGGTCGTGTTATCCGATGTCCAAATCATTTCCTTATTGTGGTTCATAACGCAATTTCAGATGTTTGTTGTGCTCCAAAAGCAAAAGCTTGCTCTTCCAGGGATGAGCTGGTCTTCTGACCTTCGCCTCCCTCCCTTACGAATTCTGGCTGTATCATGAAGTATCAGGTTGGTAAGTATACTCTTGATGTGAAATAAACGAAATCACAGATTTCTTTTTTCACGAGAGAGTTGATACTTACCACCCTGATACGATCCCGGCCTCTCTGCCCCACAGAGGCTCGGTCTATCGGCGGTTTATGTTGCAATTAGGTCAGCCAATATTTTGGAATAGAATGAGTCAGCCCCGCACATGTGCGAGTTTGAGCTGCACATCCGCTGGACTGTCAGTTGTGTAACCTGCCCATTGGGAGTGGTTTCCTTTTAATTCTGAGTATTATTGAAGCTAGGTCGATATTTAGGAAATATCATGAAGTATCAGGGTGGTAAGTATCAATTCTCGTGAAAAAAGAAATCGTGATTTCGTTTAAATTGTTACAACTATATAGTATTACTCCTTAGTCTAAGACATTAAAGATTTCAGCACTGATATTGTATGTTAATTTCAAAGCAACCATACCAATAACATGTTGAATATTTTGAAACTTATTTGAGTGGAAGCAACAGCTTCCAGTCAAATTAGTTTCAAAATATTCAACAGATTATTTCTTTAATTATTAAGAATCTGTCATACATGTAACTTGGTTTGAAAGGGGTAATTATCCTTGAACTTGCTATAAGCACTGCATTAAAAATGCCTCGCTGGGTAAAAATGAGAACCTCTTATGATCAATCATTAATTGATCATCGGTTAGTATATAAAACCAATCATCGATCACAAAAATAGTACCAATTCCCAACACTAATACTTAGCATGAAACATGTTTGTAAATTTGCATGATAGATGCAGAAAAGTAAAAAGTTGGATTACAAGAATTTTCAAGTCAGAAATAACAATGTTTTCATTGTCTTTTTTTTTGTCCATGTGCAGACTAATACAAAATTATTTTTGAAAATTTATTACTTGAATGACTGGCTCGATTATTGAAAATAGTGTTCTCTTGGTGTGCAAATGGACGTTTCTCAAGATCACTACAGAGGCCATTTATTTTTTTGATGATATGAGTTTTCACTTCAAGAGTATACTTACCTCCCTAATACTCTTTGATATTGCTAAATATCGGCTTTCACTTAATAAAACACTCGGATTTAAAAAGAAAGGTGCCCCTTATGGGCAGGTAGTCAGAAGTCAGTCAGGCAGATGCCAGCCCCACCACCGCGCATGCGCCGACTAGTACTTCCTCTTTGCTAATTTATTGGCAAAGGGTTCACATGCAAATTTATGCTATAAAGCTTTTCTGAGCTGTTTAATCATTTAATCTTATACTAGGAGTGTTATTCTACCTGTGGAATATGGCAGAGCGGATTAATTCGCCGGAGGAGCTCCCAGGACCTAGCCATCAGGTGACTTCTAATATATACACCTGTGCAAAAGTTAAGCACCACCCTATTTTTACGCACATGCGAGGGTATATTCATGTGCTATGAAGAAAGCAATAGCATAAACATTTATGTACCCATCCATCTTAGTGCAAGAGGTAATAATGCAACTAGAGGAATGCTGATTATGATGGTGGGGAAACACTGTATGTCTTTGTTTGAACTTGAAAACGAGGCCTGAATATGGTTACGTTGACACAACTGACAACTATTGCCCTACAGTTGACACACGTGGCTAGATTGTCATTAATGGTGTCTGAAAACGAAGTTTAACATCTGTGCACGAGTTTGAGACTGTCATTATTAATACCGGGTATATCCACCTTGTGCCTGGATGACGGCCTGGACACGACGTCTCATGCTGGTCACCAACCGACTGATACGCCATTGTGGTATTCGTTGCCATTCAAGATGGAGTGCGTCTGTTAATTCCTGTAGGTTCTGCACAGGAGGATCCCTCCTTCTCACCATGTTTCCCAGAATGTCCCAGATATGCTCAATAGGGTTCATGTCAGGGCTCCTTGCTGGCCATGGTAGGGTTTCGATGGCATTCTGGCAGAGGTATTCATGCACAGCTCTAGCACGATGTGGTCGGGCGTTGTCATCCATGAATATAGGGTGGGTTCCAGGTGCATGATTTACAAAATGAGGGACCACAACTCTATCCAGTATGGAATCTTGATATCTTTGTCCATTTAGTGTTCCAGGTACAGTCAACAGATCCAGCTTACAATCAAATGAGATGCACCCCCATATCATAACGGAACCTCCACCAAATGGAACTTCTTCCATGATGTTACGTTGGTCGTACGCCGTGCGTCTGGACCTCCATACACGAGTTTGACCATCTGTGGCATGAAGCAGGAACCGACTTTCATCGGACCAGTGTACCCGTCTCCAGGATCTCATGTTCCAGTGTCTTCTTTCGTTGCACCACCTCAGACGCTCCTCTTTGTGGTGTGCAGTGAGGAGAGGACGTCTGACAGGTCTCCTAGCTTTCATGCCAGCAGCATACAGTCTCCTTTTGACGGTAGACATTGACACTCTATTGCACGTTTCCCATTGCTGGCTGAGCACTCTGCTGTTGGTGAATGGAGATCCCCTAACAAGGCGTACTAGGGCTCGATCATCAAGGGCAGTAGTCTTCTTCGGTCTTCCAGATCTAGGCCTGTCCTTCACCTCGTTAGTTTGCCCATGTTTTGCAATCAAACGACTGATTACAGTATGGTTAATGTTCAGCTGTCTGCCAATCTCTCTGCATGACATACCAGTGGTATGCATGCCTATGATTTGCCATTTCACACGATCACTTAACCTTCGTCTTGCCATAGCGGTTCACAATCAAGAGCTAATTCTTTCTGTACAAATAAACCACGGTCATGAACACAAAATTCCTAATCTTGTCGCCTAAATCTGTATGTAATGTTCTACACCTCAAACTTGACTTTTACATAACTGAACACGTGTGCTGTTTCCCGCCACGCACGGACATCAAGCGGCGTGAAGTCATGCATGCATGTGCATTTCGTACTTGGAATTATGTCAGCTAACGCGGGGACAAAAAGTATGGCAGCCTAGTTGTACCATCATGTTTCTACGTTCTATTGTTTTTGCTGGTGCTTAACTTTTGCACAGGTGTATATGTTAGCGAGTTTATCCCGTTGTAATGTGTTTCCGGGACTCACGTTTATCATGAAAGCGCCTAAAATAACTAGTTTATTTCAAAATGGCGCTATGAAATGCTAATCTCTCTGTGTTTATGTCCACATGTATCTACCTTCAGTTGTTTAGGACATCACATTATCAGAGAGTTGGTTTTTCTCTCCACCAAGGTTCCATTTCCTACTAACATTGTTAGGTTATCTAACCAAAAGTTATGCCCAGTGAGTTGGAGGCCTCGGATGAAGGTCTTCTCACTTTGCCCTCTTGGTCTGCTTCCTTTCCCCTAAGGTGGAGAGAGTTATGAGGTCATAATGTTGGTGGAGCATCCGGTTCATCAGATCAGATGGTTTGTCTATGCTAAAGACTCAGCTACTCTAGTTATGATATGAGGCATTTCAATTATATTTGACAATATTTATAAAATCTTACTGCCATTTATCATTGTTTATCTGATGTTTGTTTAGTCTGTATAAACTATCCTGTCTAGTTAGGATGTTCTGGATATGATTACAATTCGTCCTTACACCTGGAGGTTTTGTTTCGGATCGATTGAACTTCTTATTTTTGAAGTTATGATGTCATAATCAGCCTTGCGCCTTACTATCAGTTAAAAGTTTTGTCCAACGCTGATTTATTATCATTGTTCGCTTGGGTCTTATGGCCCCTTCCTCCTTGTTTATTTTGTGTTGAGTTCTAATTCAATATCTGTAATACTCATTGTCTTCGTCCTCTGCTGTGTTTCAGAGGCCTGGTTGTCCTTCATGTGGAAGGTTTATCCTCGATAAGTTCTTCCCCCATTTATGCTCCCAGTGCAGCCCATGTGGGCCATTGCTTAAATGTGAGATCTGTAAAAGGTGGGGGGGGGGGGTGTGTGTGTGTGGAGCTAATGTCTGAATTTCTCTCATTGCAAACCAGGGAGAAGGCTCCAGAGGAGGAGAGGAAAAGTAAGAAAGAGGCTTCTGGTAAGAAGGGTAGGAGGAAGGCCTTGTCCGCTATGGATATGGAGGCCTTCCGTATTGAGATGATGGGAGAGAGGAAGCGGACAATTAAAGATTTGGTCCCAGAGTTGCTTCGTGGTATGCTTCCTGGTCCAAATCTTTCGTTGTCCTCTTCATCTGCTCCGGAGCAGATAATCCCCGCCTCTGAATCGGTACTATTTAGGGACATCAGTTTTCAACCATGATTCAGAGGTGGCCCTAATAGAGGGTGAAATCCACGGTAGGATCACTGGCAGCAGCCATTATCCGCACCCTGCAGGTACCAGTCCCTCCTATGGTACCTCTGTTGGCCAGTCCGGGTTAGCATTCTTTGCTGACCTGGAGTCTAATCTTTCTGGCCAGGAAGAAGAGGATTATCTGCTGGGTTCTCCTTCTGGCGCCGTGGACATTGACGTATGTGCACCCCTCGCGGGGAACACGGGCGACATTGTCCACGGTACTACTCACGCAGGAGTAGGGTTCACGGCGCAAAAGGTAGCCCGGGCTGGATCTGATGGCCAGTTTTACCGCATACCTCGGCTTGCCGATGGTGTAGCAGGTGCTGGCCAGGGCCGTGGTGTGGCAAAATTTTCCCCACACAATACCACGGCGCCTGCTCCTGAGGATGACGAAGGCCCTCGTCTTGTAGAGCATTCGCTGGTGGCCACGGAGGAAGACTGGTCTGACGCTTGTTAGTGGCTAATCAACGTCAGACCAGATCTTGCCGTGGATCAGTCGGCCAGTCAACGGGACCAGCGCCCGTGGCTGGCAGGTAAACCGACTGTTACCGCTATGCCATCGTTTCCGTTAGCTGATCATATTGTTGATATGTTCACTGCGGCGGAGACATCCATTAGTGCACATGGATGTTTAGCGAAGTGGCAAAGCGGTGCCGTATTACAGCTGATCAATATCAGCTATACAGTGTAATACCGAAGCCAAGCACAGATGACCGCGCTGCGGCTGGGTGAAGATACGCGGCCAGGTTCCCGGTCTGACATGGGAGCACTGTGTTCGAATGTTTTGTGTTCGGCTAACACCGCGTTACGTGATGCGGAACAGAGGTCGAGGGCGTCTATTTCAGCGCTTTCGCATGTCTCACAGTTGTTACAAGGGGTAGTAACGGCATCCGCATTACGTCAGCCTAGTCCGGTGACTGTCCAGAGAGCCATGCAAGATGGAATTAACTTGGCTTTGGACTCTTTAACCCGGTCTGTAACCAGGAGTGTCCGGGCGAGACGCACGTTTGCTCTTGATAACTTGTGCCCGTCCCAGGATTTGTATAATAGGCTGCTGCGTACGCCTATGACAGGTCCTGGTCTCTTTGGAGGTGAGGGATGTAAGCATCTCCAGGAGACGGTTACCCTGGTCAATAACCAGAGGGCATTACGTGAGCAATTTGAAGTGCTCCGTAGAGAGCGCGTTCGCGCAGCTCCCCCTGCGTATCATCCCCTGCAGGCTCGAGGTGGCGGTGGCCAGGTCAGAGGCCAGCCACCGGCGCAGCATCGGCAATGGCCACGTGCGCTTCAGCCATGCCACCTTGTGGTGCAGCCAGCCATGCTGCCGCCCGCGCACCGTGGTGCGCGCGGTGCGGGCCGTGGTGCGCGAGGATCTGGTCGTGGTAATCGTACCTGACAGGGTGATTACCACAGTAAGAGCTACCCCAGTGCATCTGCACCAGGAGACAGTGCCACTTGCGCTTCTTATGTCCACCTCTCTCCCTACATGCAAGAGTGGGAACGGTTGACTCAGGACCGTTTAGTCGTGCGATGGCTTTCAGTCGGGTATCATCCCGACTGGATAACAGGCCCACCATCACGACTTTCTCTGGTGCCGGTCTCAAATTCCAAGAGATCCAGATCAGCGGTTGTGTATAGAGGAGGAAATAAATTCCTTCATACTCAAGGAGGCAATTCAACCGGCGCAAAATTGCCCGGGCTTCTATTCAACCGTGTTCTTGGTAACGAAAAGCACTGGAGGGTGGAGCTCAATTCTCAACTTCAAGCCATTGAACAAGTTCATAGACACACCCAGTTTCAAGATGGAAACTGTGAGATCGGTGTTGGCAGGGTTGGAGAAGGGAATGTGGACAGCTTCAATAGATTTGAAGGATGCTTATTTCCACATTCCAATAGCGAGGAGTTTCCGTCGCTTCCTGAGATTTGCATTCCAGGGCAGACAGTGGGAATTCAGGGTGTTACCCTTCAGAATTTCTACGGCTCCTCGGGTCTTCACAAGGGTGGTTCTTGCGATAACGACATACCTCCGCAGGAGAAGCATAGGAGTCCACACGTACATAGACGACTGGCTGTTAAAAGCACACAACCAGGAAAGTTTATCAGCAAATCTGGAGATAGTTTTGAAAACTCTCACAGATTTAAGCTGGATAATAAATTTTCAAAAATCAGAGCTGACCATCCCAGAAGTTTGTTTACCTGGGAATGTTCTTCGATCTGGAGATAGGATATGTACAGATACTCAGTAATACAGTCAGTGTGCAACAGTCATCATGTCCTGGCACGGGTTTATCTGAGAATGATGGGATTGATGGTTTCTCTGGAACCAGTCATTCCTCAGGCGGCCTTACGCAGTCGGCCGATCCAGTTATTTCTTATGACACAATGGACCCAGAGTACAGGTTCACTGGACTCAAGCGTGTCAGTGTTGGAGCCTCTAATTTATCACCTTCAATGGTGGTTGAATACAGAGAATCTCCTGGCGGGGGTAATGTTAACCCCTCCTCACCCTCAGTTAACGATGTATACAGATGCATCGATGGAGGGGTGGGGAGCCTGCCTGGAAGAATCCACGGTATCAGGGCTTTGGAATCTGGAACAGTCAAAGGAACATATCAATCTACTGGAATTACGAGCAGTAGTCCTGGGCCTGGAACATTTCTTACAGAAAGTTCAGGGCAAGAGTGTTCTAATTCGATCAGACAACTCAACAGTAGTGACTTACATAAACTGCCAGGGCGGAACGAAGTCACCCAGTCTCTGTATGATGACTTGGAAACTGCTTTGTTGGTGCCTGGATCACAGGATTACCTTGAAAGCAGTTCATATTCCGGGAAGGTTAAATCTGTTAGCAGACTCATTGAGCCGAAGGATGAGTGTTTTACCTACAGAATGGCAACTAAATCAATGTGTGGCGGATCGTCTGTTCGACCACTGGGGGAAACCCAACAGATTTATTCGCAGCGAAGAAGAATGCGAAGATGATGACGTACGTCTCTCCGATTCCAGATCCAAGCGCTTTCGCAACAGATGCGTTAGCTATCAGCTTGGTGGGAATGTATGCATACGCATTCCCTCCAGCAATCCTGATTCCAAAAATTCTTCAGAAAATCAGACAGGAGTGCCAAGTGCTTCTGATCACCCCAACTTGGCCACGCCGATCATGGTATACGGATCTGCTGGACCTTCTGGTCTGCAATCCGGTTCCTCTGCCTCTGATGGACAATATTATCTTCCAGGGCAAGAACCTTCACAACAATCCGTCAATGTTCCAATTGACTGCATGGATCTGCCTCTGATGGACAATATTATCTTCCAGGGCAAGAACCTTCACAACAATCCGTCAATGTTCCAATTGACTGCATGGATGTTGTCAAGGAATCTAGAATTAAGAAGGGCTTTTCTGAGCAAGCAGCCATGTTCATGGCAAAGGCCAGAAGGGGGTGAACCTCCAGAGCATATAATTATAAAATCAACAGATTTGCAGAATGGTGCTAAAAAAGATGTATTAATCCAATGGATTCATCTATTCAGGTAGTATCCGATTTCCTCTGTCACCTGTATGATGCCTATAGCCTCCAGCCTAACTCTATTGCTGGCTATAAGTCAGCTTTAATGACAGTTATCCCTTGCTTGGCTAATAGGGGAAGTGATGAAGTAAATACATTAAATACTGTAATCAAAGGCATGGGCAACCTAAGACCAAGGAATCCCCCAGTGATTCCGTCTTGGAGTTTATCACTAGAGCTTTAGGTGCTAGCTGAAAGGCCGTTTGAAGCACTAAGCTCCATTTCTATGAAAATGTTGATGCTTAAAACTGTATTTTTAATTGCTGCGGCCTCGGCTAGGCGTAGGAGTGAGATTCATGCCTTGTCAGCCGAGGCAGACCGTTTTGTGGGTACAGAGGAAGGCCTTAGGCTTCTACCCAGGATAAATTTCATGGCAAAGAACCAGTCTTTGAAATATCCGGGTCAACCGATAATTTTACCAGCTTTGACTAGGTTTGATCCTAATTCAAAACTATGGTGTCCAGTCCGAGCATTAATTCGGTACAAACAACGTACTCAAGATTGGCGGACGGACCCAACAGCGTTATGGTTGTCATATATTGAGCCCCATGGCAGGGCGTCAAAGGACACCATTTCCAGGTGGATTGTAGAGTGTATTCAATTTTGCCATAAATCCACCACAGGTAAACAAGTTAACATGGCCAAGGCTCACAGTGTCCGAGGTGTAGTGGCTTCCACTGCCCTATTTAATGGGGTACCTGTGGATGACATTATGTCAGTAGCTCAGTGGCACTGTGAGTCAAGTTTTACCGACCATTATCTCTGTGACACCTCGAATCCTCTCGCCTTATCGATTTTGAAAAGCTAATCTATGTGTACAAATTTTGATGAGGTATCCTCATTTTCTATATATTTCACATTTAATCAATGGAAACATCTACCTTATGGGCTACATCAGTCTTCACCAATGGGGAGATGATGACAGCACCAATCTTCCATAAGGTCAGTCTTATGTGTGTTGTCCATGGTTTTTTGTAATGTCACGTGACCCTTCGTTATTAATATGGTGATGGTACGTGTTTTATGTGGTTCATTATTGAGAGTATAGGAAAATGAAGCCTTTTCGTTTAATGTCCTATAGTACATGGCACTTGTACGTAGAGAGCGTATGGGACATTGAGGTCATTCAATCTTCCTCCCAAGAGGAGGGGGGGAGCGCAGAATCGCAGAAAAGCGCATAGGGAAGAGCTGGTCTTTTGACCTCGCCTCCCTCCCGCCGAATTCACTGACGAATTCTGGCAATATCAAAGAGTATTATGGAGGTAAGTATATTCTTGAAGTGAAATAAACAAAATCACGGATTTCTTTTTTCACGAGAGAGTTGATACTTACCTCCCTAATACGGACCCGGCCTCTCCGCCCCACTGAGGCTCGGTCTTCAGGCTCTTATTATGTTGCATGTGTGTCAGCCAATAAATTAGTCAGAGGAAGTACTAGTCGGCGCACGCGCGGTGGTGGGGCTGGCATCCGCCTGACTGACTTCTGACTACCTGCACATAAGGGGCACCTTTCTTTTTAAATCTGAGTGTTTTATTAAGTGAAAGCCGATATTTAGCAATATCAAAGAGTATTAGGGAGGTAAGTATCAACTCTCGTGGAAAAAGAATTCCGTGATTTCGTTTAGTTAAAGGGTGAACCCTATCATGCCGAATCCGGCCCAAACGGCTTGTTTAGTGGCCTTGAGGAATCTCTGTTTGAAAGCCATGAAAAGACTCTGAATATTAACCACAGCAATGACTGGCTCGGTAAACGAGCCAGCCATTCCAGTGGTAAAATTTCAAAAATAGTCTTCAGCAACAGCACCCAGTCAAATAAGTTTCAAAATAATCAACAGCTTACCTGTGTAGTTTTTTGGAAATTGATAGTCAGGGTGTTCAGAGATCAATCGATCCCAATGAGCGAGGTGGGGGTGGACCTAGAGATGGGCGGGGCATAGATAAAACTGTAAAGGTCCATTCACATATCCACTCCACAACCGGTTTCAAACTTGTTGGCGCTCATCAGGTAGACACAGGAGTTTGAACCTGTAACCTTTGTTTATAGGAGTCGACCTCATTATCACAGGACCATGGGAACATGTCGCATGGTGTGTAGGTGGCAGATTGACTGTATTTAGACAACTGATGAACCATTTGAATGTGTTGTAAGCCAAGATGTTAGCTAGAGACCACGTCCACCTGTCTTTTGGACGGGTAAATTCCATTTTGGACAGGCAGAAAAAGTCAGAAATTAATCAGGAGAGTTAAAAATTTTCAAGAATTTTACCAATTTATTCTGGAAATTTGAAAAAATGCGCTAACTTCCCATTCGTATGTATGTATTGTATGTATGTACATGTGTTAGACTAAATGGATGTCACCCAAATTCGAAAGATAACTTAATAATTGTAAGACAAATGGTACGGTCATTTTCCGTTAGTTATCTTCCATGAAATAAAAAAAAATCTTTGATCTGCAATAACCTATTAACTAAGACCTAACAGATTTGAACTTAATTTAGGGTATGACTTAATAATATAACGGCAGTGGCTAAGTTTGTCTTTCATTTGTTTTTGTCAATATTTTCAAGAGTTGTTGCAATTGAAATGTACAAACTATTTATTCCAAACAATAACTTGTATTAGACTAAACAGATTCAAACAGAATTTGGAATGTAGCTTAATACCTGGTCAAGTTTATGATTTGTTAGTTTCTGTCAAATTTTCACCGATGTTATCCCCCCCCCCCCTTCTACAAAAACTATAAACGTTAATTTGACAGTTTCCAGACTATAACTTGTGTTAGACTAAACCGATTTGAATTGAATTTGGACTAAAACATAATACTCCTGAGGCCGATATCCAGTTCGTGTTTCATTATTTGTCTGTGAGTTATCACCCTGTGAAATATACAAACTTCGTTAATTTAGTGATTTCTGGGCAATAACTCGTGGTACACTAAACGGATTTGAACCCAAATTCAGAATTCAAATTAATACTAGTTAGACAGAGATTATACATTCATGTTTTGTTAGGATCCCTCAATATTCACCAGAATTATCACCATTTAAAATATAAATTTCTGGGCAATAGCGCATGCTAGACTAAACGTATTTGAACCAAATTCGGAATTTAGACTTAGTATTAAGACGGAAGTCAAATTACTGTTTCATTAGTTTCTGTCACTATGTAAGTTATCATCTTTGAAAAATACAAACTTTGTTAATTTGACATCAGTTACTTGCAACTAACACTGTATTGTAAGCACATTTACCAGTTATAGAGAGCAGGCAAGTGAATTATTGCCCAGATACCCACATTTCATTTCAACAAAAACGGGAATCGCGGGTATTTCTATTGCTTGCAATGCCTAGTTTCTCTTGTTTTGTATCTGTTTTAGCACTTGCAGAATTGATACAGCAGGAGCCAGAGGTCATTAAACATAAGACTGAACTCTTTGAATGTGGCTGCTGCTTTGATGATGAGGTTGAGTTTGAAGAGATGGGTCAGTGCAATGATGGACATCTCTTCTGCAGAATGTGCATCACACGTTATTGTGAGGAGATTATGGGCCAGGGACGCTCAACATTTCCTTGTCTTGGTGCAGATTGTGAGGAGCACTTCCCTCCATTGCAGTTGCAGGTTAGATGTAATCCTATTAGGTTATTTTACATTGTTGAGTCCAATATGGATTGTTATTGTACTTGTCCACGTTGTGTTGAAATCCGTATTTGGTACCCGCCAAGACCAAGATTTATAATTAAAGTTCTATCGTGCATGTTTGTTTTTATTAAACAGACTAATATGCTTCAAATTTGATATCGAAGAGGTGTGTTTAAGAGCTCAGAAATTTCATTGAAACTATGGTGGAGATGTGATAAATGTTGTCTTATAAGAACCGTTTGAGTAAGTAAATTAGCTTGATTATTTCCCATACAAGTGATACATTTTGAGTTGGAAATCGATCAGCGTGGTTTTGTTATTAACTGAGACTGTTTCTAGCGAATAGGAGTGTATTTTATGAAATGTCTGTTGTGCCTATTTCTGTAATATTAATGCACAAGTGATTCCAGACCCCCCTCCCCCACACACACTACATGTGACCAGGCTGCGCCAGTTGTTCGTGGTCAGGTGTCGCTGGAGCCTGGTGCCTGCTTATCAGGCCAGGATTATCTGCACCCTGCAGGTACCAGCTCCTATGGTACCTTTCCTGGCCAGTCCGGGCTAGCAGTCTTCTGACCTGACCATAAGAGGAAGAGGGATAAAGGGTCTTTCCACTGTATGCACCCTTCATATGACATCGTAATCATCTACATAGCATATAGAATGACATCACAATCAATGATGTCATGAATGACATAGATAAGTACGTCACAAATGCATAGTTGAAAACGGACTATGCGTTGTTGTATGAATTGTATGTCTTTACTATGAAATAACTATTCTGTTGAATATTTTGAAACTAATTTGACTGGATGCAGCAACATCACCCTGTCAAATTAGTTACAAAATATTCAACAGCTTAACTATAGTTTTCAGGATATTGATAGTCTGGGCATTCAGGGATTGATCAATCCCAACATGATGAAGTGTTGGTGGAGCTTAGCTAGAGAGTGGGTGGGGGCATAGCTAAAACTGGAAATCCCCATTTCATTCTGGTCTCTGTACCTATCTGTTTATGTGTCTGGAACTATATAAAAAAACTACTGGTTCAATTTTGCTCAGATTTTTAACACAACATAGAATCTTACCAGGAAAGAGATATCCAGACATTGTTCATGAGCCGGATTAAAAAACAATCTATAGCGGATCCAATTCCGGATCTACCACCTGTCGTCGAGCTGTTGCAATCTCTGATTGCTCTTGTTTATCTATGTCGTGGCAGCGGCATAGCCGGGAGTGGGGGTGGGTGGGGTATAAGTGGAGCTGTCCCTCACCATGAGCTCCTCCCAAGTGTGGTGCCTAAATCATGTGTAAAATGTTATAATTTATCCAAGTTAACATCCAACCGATGGTCCATATTTACCTCTGGGAATGCACAGGAGGCCATCTGAGTGCATCCAGATTTCAAATCTTTGCTGCTGAGGACCCTGCACGATGATCTTTTTCACTTCAAGAGTATACTTACCTCCCTAATACTCTTGAGATTGCTAAATATAATTTCACTCAATAAAACACTCAAATTAAAAAAGTTAGGTGCCCCTACTGGGCAGGTAGTCAGATGACAGTCTGGCGGATGCTAGGCCCACCACCGCGCATGCGCAGACTAGTACTTCCTCTTTGCTAATTTATTGGCAGAGAGTTCACATGCTATTTTTGCTCAAAAAGCTTTCTGCTGTTTTTTAACTATCATTCGTTAAAAAGAAGTGTTTTCACCTACGGATTATGTCAGAGCATGCCAAATCTCCAGAGGAGGGCCCAGGACCTAACCATCAGGTGAACTCAATTACATGTTTGTCTAATTTAGCTTTTTGGTCTCGTTGTATTGTATTTCTGGGACTCACGATTAGACATGAAAAGCGCCTAAAAAACTGGTTATATTCTATATGGCGCTATGAAATACTAATCTCTCTTTGTGTTTATGTCCACAGGTATCTATCTATGATTGATCAGGACAGCACATCGTCAGAGGGTTTGTTTTGCTCTCCACCAAGGTTCCATTTCCTACTAATATTGTTAGGTTATCTAACCAAAAATTCTATGCCCAGTGAGTTCGAGGCCTCAGATGAAGGTCTTCTCACTTTGCCCTCTTGGTCCACTTCCTTCCCCGTATAGGTTGAGAGAGTTAAGAGGTCATAGAGTTGGTGGAGTTTCCAGTGCATCAGATCGGATGGTTTGTCTATGCTAAAGACTGGGGTATTCTAGTTATGATATGACGCACTTCAATTATATTTGAAAATATTTATGAAATCTGCTGCCATTTTATCATTGTTTATCTGATGTCTGTATAATCTGTATACACTATCCTTTCCAGTTAGGATGTTCTGGATATGAATACAATTCGTCCTTACACCTGGATGCTTGTTTTCGGATCGATTTAACTTCTTATTTTTGAAGTTATGACGTCATAATCAGCCTTGCACCTTACTATCATTAAAAGTTTGTCCAACGCTGTTTTATTATTAGCTTGTGTCTTTATGACCCCCAGCCTCCTTGTTTATATTTGGTTTTGAGGTTCTAATTCAATAACTGTAATACTCATTGTCTTCGTCCTCTGGCTTGTTTCAGAGGCCTGGTTGTCCATCATGTGGAAGATTTATCAAGGATAGATTGGCCCCTCACTTATGCTCCCAGTGCAGCCCATGTGGGCCATTGCTTAAATGTGCGATCTTTAAAAAGGGGGGGGGGAGCTAATGTCTGAGTTTCTATCTTTGCAGACCAAAGAGAAGGCTCTGGAGGAGGAGAGGAAAGTTAAGAAGGCGGTTTCTGGTAAGAAGGGTAAGAGGAAGGCCTCGTCCTCTATGGATATGGAGGCTTTCCGTGTTGAGATGATGGGAGAGATGGAGGACAATTAAGGATTTGGTCCCAGAGTTGCTTCGTGGCATGCGTCCTGGTTAAAATCTTTCATTGTCCTCTTCATCTGCTCCGGAGCAGATAATCCCCGCCTCTGAATCGGTGCTACCTAGGGACCTACCAGTTTTCGTCCATGATTCAGAGGTGGCTCTAATAGAGGGTGAAATCCACCATGAGGACACTGGCAGCAGGCTTGCTGCGCCAGTTGTTCGTGGTCAGGTGTCGCTGGAGCCTGGTGCCTGCTTATCAGGCCAGGATTATCTGCACCCTGCAGGTACCAGCTCCTATGGTACCTTTCCTGGCCAGTCCGGGCTAGCAGTCTTCTGACCTGGAGTCTAATCTTTCTGGCCAGGAAGAAGAGGATTATCTGCTGGGTTCTCCTTCTGGCGCCGTGTCCATGGACATTGACGTACGTGCACCCCTCACGGGGAGTACGGGCGACATTGTCCATGGGACTACTCATGCAGGAGTAGCGTTCACAGCGCAGAAGATAGCCCGGGCTGGATCTGATGGCCAGTTTTTCCGCATACCTCGGCTTGCCGATGGTGTAGCAGGTGCTGGCCAGGGCCGTGATGTGGCAAATTTTTCCCCACGCAATACCACAGCGCCTGTTCCTGGTCAAGCCAGTCAGTTTAGCATGCCTGTTCTTTCAGGCCCGCATGCTTTCTCTGGCTTGCTAGGCGTATCAGTTCCTCCAGCCACACACATGCCTGCGATTGCTCAGGAGGATGACGAAGGCCCCCTCATCTTGTAGAGCATTCGCAGGTAGCCACAGCGGAAGACTGGTCTGACGCTTGTCAGTGGGTAATAAACGTCAGGCCAGGTCTTGCTGTGGATCAGTCGGCCAGTCAACGGGACCAGCGCCCGTGGCTGGCAGGTAAACCGACTGTTAGCTGATCATATTGTTGATATGTTTACTGCAGAAGAGACGTCCATTAGGGCGCATGGACGCCTAGCGAAGGCCCCTCACGAGGTGGCAAAGCGATGCCGTATTGTAGCTGATCAATATCAGTTATACGGTGTGGTGCCGACGCCAAGCCCGGATAATCGTGCTGCGCTAGGCGAAGATACGCGGCCAGGTTCCCGGTCTGACACAGGAGCACTGTGCTCGAATGCTTTGCGTTCGACTAACACCGCATTGCGCGATGCGGAAGAGAGTTCGAGGGTGTCTATCTCAGCGCTTTCGCACATCTCACAGCTGTTACAAGGGGTAGTAACGTCATCCGCATTGCGCCAGCCTAGTCCAGTGACTGTCCAGAGAGCCATCCAAGATGGAATTAACATGGCTTTGGACTGTTCAACCCGGTCTGTAACCAGGAGTATCCGGGTGAGGCGCACGTTTGCTCTTGATAACCTGTGCCCGTCCCAGGATTTGTATAATAGGCTGCTGCGTACGCCTATGACAGGTCCTGGTCTCTGGGGGTGAGGGATGTAGGCACCTCCAGGAGACGGTTACCCTGGTCAATAACCAGAGGGCGTTGCGTGAGCAATTTGAAGTGCTCCGCAGAGAGCGCGTTCGCGCAGCTCCCCCTGCGTATCATCCCCTGCATGCCAGGGCAGACAGTGGGAATTCAGGGTATTACCCTTCGGAACTTCTACGGCTCCTCGGGTCTTCACCAGGGTGGTTCTTGCGATTACAGCATGTACATAGACGACTGGCTGTTAAAAGCACACAATCAGGAAAGTTTATCAGCGAATCTGGAGATACTTTTGAAAACTCTCACAGACTTGGGCTGGATAATCAACTTTCAGAAATCAGAGCTGACTCCATCCCAGAAGTTTGTTTACCTGGGAATGTTCTTCGATCTGGAGATAGGATATGTTTATCCTACCCAGGAGAGGGTACAAGTACTCATCTCAGTAATACAGTCAGTGTGCAACAGTCGTCATGTCCTGGCACGGGTTTACCTGAGAATGCTGGGGTTGATGGTTTCTCTGGAATCAGTCATTCCTCAGGCGGCCTTATGCAGGCAGCCGATCTAGTTATTTCTCATGATGCAATGGACCCAGAGTACAGGTTCACAGGACTCAAACATGTCAGTGCTGGAGCCTCTAATTCACCACCTGCAATGGTGGTTAAAGACAGAGAATCTCCTGGCGGGGGTGATGCTAACCCCTCCTCACCCTCTGTTAACGATGTATACAGATGCATCGATGGAGGGGTGGGGCGCTTGTCTGGAAGAATCCAGGGCTTTGGAATCTGGAACAGTCAAAAGAACATAAAAATCTACTGGAATTACAAGCAGTAGTCCTGGGCCTGGAACATTTCTTACAGAAAGTTCAGGGCAAGGGTGTTCTAATACGATCAGACAACTCAACAGTAGTGACTTACATAAACTGCCAGGTCGGAACGAAGTCACCCAGTCTGTATGATGACATGGAAACTGCTTTGCTGGTGCCTGAATCACAGGATTGCCTAGAAAGCAGTTCATATTCCGGGAGGGTTAAATCTGCTAGCAGACTCATTGAGCCGAAGGATGAGTGTTTTACCTACAGAATGGCAACTAAATCAATGTGTGGCGGACTGTCTGTTCAACCACTGGGGGAAACCCAACATAGATTTATTCGCAACGAAGAAGAATGCGAAGATGACGATGTACGTCTCTCCGATTCCAGATCCGAGCGCTATCGCAACAGATGCATTAGCTATCAGCTGGGTGGGAATGTATGCATATGCATTCCCTCCAGCAATCCTGATTCCAAAAATTCTTCAGAAAATCAGACAGGAGGAATGCCAAGTGCTTCTAATCGCCCCAAGTTGGCCAAGCCGATCATGGTATACGGATCTGCTGGACCTTCTGGTCTGCAATCCGGGTCCTCTGCCTATGATGGACAATATTATCTTCCAGGGCAAGACCCTTCACAACAATCCGTCAATGTTCCAATTGACTGCGTGGATGTTGTCAAGGAATCTAAAATTAAGGAGGGCTTTTCTGAGCAAGCAGCCATGTTCATGGCAAAGACCAGAAGGGGGTCAACCGCCAGAGCATATAATTATAAAATCAACAGATTTGCAGAATGGTGCTCAAAAAGATGTATTAATCCAATGGATTCATCTATTCAGGTAGTAGCCAATTTCCTCTGTCACCTGTATGATGCCTATAGCCTCAAGCCTAACTCTATTGCTGGTTATAAGTCAGCTTTAATGACAGTTATCCCTTGCTTGGCTAATAGGGGAAGTGATGAAGTAACTACATTAAATACTTTAATCAAAGGCATGGGCAATCTACCAGGAATCCCCCAGTGATTCTGTCTTGGAGTTTATCACTAGTGCTTCAGGTACTAGCTGATGGGCCATTTGAACCACTAAGGTCCATTTCTATGAAAATGTTGACACTTAAAACTGTATTTTTAATTGCTGCGGCCTCGGCTAGGCGTAGAAGTGAGATTCATGCCTTATCAGCCGAGGCAGACCGTTTTGTGGTTACAGGAGAAGGCCTTAGGCTTCTACCTAGGATAAATTTCATGGCTAAAAACCAGTCTTTGAAATATCCAGGTCAACCTATATTTTTACCAGCTTTGACTACACATGATCCTAATTCAAAAGCATGGTGTTCAGTCCGAGCATTAAACTGGTACAAACAACGTACTCAGGAATGGCGGACGAACCCAATAGCGTTATAGTTGTCATATATTTAACCTCGTGGTAGGGCGTCAAAGGACACCATTTCCAGGTGGATTGTAGTGTATTCAATTTTGCCATAAATCCGCCACAGGTAAACAAGTTGACATGGCCAAGGCTCACAGTGTTCGGGGCGTAGTGGCTTCCACTGCCCTATTTAATGGGGTACCTGTGGATGACATTATGTCAGTAGCTCAGTGGCACTGTGAGTCAGGTTTTACCGATCATTATCTCCGTGACACCTCGAACCCTCTCGCCTTATTGATTTTGAAAAGCTAATCTAGGTGTACATATTTTGATGAGGTACCCTCATTTTGTATATATTTCACATTTAATCAATGGAAACATCCACTTTTTTGGTCTGCATCAGTCTCCACCAATGGGGAGATGATGACAGCAACCATCTTCCACAAGGTCCCTCTTGTGTATGTGTTGTCAATGGTTAATTGTAATGTCACGTGACCCTTCGTTATTAATATGGTGATGGTACATGTTTTTTGTGGTTCATTATTGAGAGTATACGAAAATGAAGCCTTTTCGTTTAATGTCCTATAGTACATGGCACTTGTATGTAGAGAGCGTATGGGACATTGAGGTCATTCAGTCTTCCTGCCAAGAAGAGGGGGGTGAGTGGAGTAGCGCATATGACATATGGTTATCTCTCAGCCATTGGTTGTGTTAGCCGATTTTCAAATCTATTCCTGATTGTCTTTCCACACAATTTCAGAAGTCTTCTTCTTTTCGTTCGCTGATCATACCGCCAGTCCTGTAAGTGACTATCGACGTGATCATAAGCGAGAGTTGATGCTTACCTCCCTAATACGGACCCGGCCTCTCCACCCGACAGAGGCTCGGTCTTCAGGCTCTTGTAAAGTTGCATAGTGTCAGCCAATAAATTAGTCAGAGGAAGTACTAGTCTGCGCATGCACGGTGGTGGGGCTAGCATCCGCCAGACTGTCATCTGACTACCTGCCCAGTAGGGGGCACCTAACTTTTTTAATCTGAGTGTTTTATTGAGTGAAAGCCGATATTTAACAATATCAAAGAGTATTAGGAAGGTAAGTATCAACTCTCGAGATTTCGTTTATTCTACTCCATGGCACCTGTTTACACATGCTTACTCTGCTTGATGTTAAGACCTGGCTGCACCACTGCGCAATGTATTTTGTTTCATAGACGGTGCTGCAGAGTCCATTGCGTGAGGGGATATTGAAGATTATACAAGCAGAAGAACTGCGTCAAGCAGATATTCCAGACTTGGTCACGTGTCCACACTGCCCATATGCTGTCATCATGCCAGATGAGAGTGATACAGTGCTTCAATGCGAAAACTCAGACTGCCTAAAACAAACTTGCAGGTATAGATTATTGTAGAAATCGTTAACCTTATAAAATCTTTTTTTTACTGATTACAGCTTTATTCATTATATCTTATATCGATATCAGCATTAAACCTTCTTGTGTCAACAGCCCCTCAAAACTGAAAATGCTACTTCTATCACTTACTCCTTTAACCCTTTAACACTCATATCAGCCAAATCAGCTTTTGCGGTGGTCTTGAGAAATGTCTATTTGCAGACGAAAAGAAGACCCTTTTTGAAAATTTACCACTAGAATAACTGGCTCGATAACCGAGGCAGTCATTCCAGTGGTAAATTTTGACAAATAATCTTCTTGGTATGCAAATGGACATTTTCTATCAGAAAATTGAAATTTTCTTGAATAAATCTGAGGGTTAAAGGGTTAATGATCAAGATTTGTCAAGAAATGTAAACTTTTGCTTAGGTAATGTCCATTTGCAAGCTAAGTATTGAAGTAAATTTACCACAGGCGTGTATAAAAACAGCTTTCTGTTATCCCACAAATGAGAATTTTTGAAGACTACTGTAGAGATTGTTTTGGCCGTTTTGAACATTAAGCGGTCACGATAATTAAAAAATATTTGCTTTCAAAATATTTTCATATACAACTTGTTACCAAGTTCATACTTATCTTAAAATTCTGATTATGGGAGCTCGGGGTTTCAAAGTTTAAAATTGATTCCAACACCTGTATACTAGCTAGAAATGTATATGTCAGTTCTGTAGTCAGTGCATATCTCCCTTACTTGTGACATTGCATGAATGTGCAGAATTAAATGTCATTGACCATCGTAGCTGTAATGGTAACTGGTTCATGTAAAGTGCACTATGTGTATATACTGAGAGATATAAATGGTTCATTAATAACAAGACAACATTCAATGTTGGGGCCATGGTGAAGGATCTTGACATAGCGATTCATATGATGTCCAATGTCTACCAAGTATTAAGGAAATGTTAGTCTTTCAATTGACATTTAAGTCATCGTGTATCAGGTCATAGGGCCTTGCGGTGCTTGTTAGTTGTAAGCACACAGAAATACCATACCAAGCAAGAGGGTAGAGTCACCTACAACCTACCCAATCTCATCAGCGACACTGACACTCAAATGTCATACAAAAAAGCCGTCGGGGAGCAGTTTGCTAACATTGAGGTTAGCTCCGATCCAAACGAAGCCCTAACCAAAATACTGAAATCTATGGAATCATCCGCTACAAGCACCATAGGTGTTCTTAAAAACAACCAAACTAGGTATACCGACGACCCTCTAGTAGTGAAACTGTCAGCAGAGCAGAAAGCGTTATGGCTGCGCATCTATCAAAGTGGCCAAAGTGAAGATCAAACTACTCAATATTATTCTGCGCCACATTAGCGAACGCTTAAAAGAGCTTGCGATTCAACAAGCAGACTCCCTAGCAGATGAAACCACTGTCACGGATGACTGTCACAAAATGTTTCAGGCAGTCCGAGCCCTGAGAGTTACTGACTACACACCACCACTCACTGCACACAACTCTGAAGGACACTTTAGCGGGACTGACCAGGGAAAAGCCGAGGCGATCCGAGAATGTTTCAAGGAACGGTTCATTGACAATGATGATGAGCCCTTGCACCCGTTCGCAGGAGACCCCAGGCCATTACTAGCACCACTTAAAACAGCAGAAGTTGAGAAGGCACTTAAAGCCCTAAAAAATGGACGTGCATCTGGACCTGATGGTATGAGCAATGAACTATTCAAATATCCAAGTGACATTATCTCAAAACTGATCACGCACCTAATCAATTCAGTTTTTATGCACCACCTTCCCATCGACACTAGGCCAAGGCACCCTTATCGCACTACCCAAGCCCAAGGAGCCACCTGAGCCCCCAGCTAATCGGCCCATTGTGCTCCTCATCAGGATACAGAAAATTCTATCCAATGTTACTCTATGCCGCATCTGAGACAAGATCTATTACTTCACCGGATCATGTCAAAGTGGCTTCAAACATGGACGCAGCTGCACAGACATTGTATGGGATCAATGCCTGCTTGTGTCCAAACACTGGGACTTCCACAAAATGGGCATTGACATGTCACGAGCATTCGACACAATTAAATGTTCAAAGAATCTAGATGTACTATGCCAGGCCAGTCGCAATGGAGATGAGCTACGACTAGTGAGACTACTACTTGCAGACACCAAGTTGAAAGTACGAGTCAAGTCAGTGAAGTCTGTAGAGTTTGAGACATCAATTGGCTCCCCACAGGGAGATGGTCTTTCTTTTTGAAGCTTTGAGTTGTTTTGCAACTTGTTTGACTGATTATTAGTATGTCTGACGCTGCCAAGTCACCGGAGGATGCTCCCGGTCCAAGCCATTAGGTGTACTTTAGTGAATTTATTTGCGTGTTGACTCGGATGGTATTTCTGGGATTCGCGGTATCTCATGGATACGTCTTTATTAGGCTAGCTCTTTTATGGTGGGAAGCCTATATATTAGCTAACGCATGTTGTGCTTTATTTTTCAGACACGAGCTGATATTTGAAGGGTATCCTTTTATTTAAACAATATTTATACTTGGTTTCTGGGTCCTTCTATTTTATTATGAGTTTGCTGAGGGAGTTATTACCATAAGAAGTAATTTCTCCGCATTCTCCCCCCACCACAGGGTTTTGGGCCCAGGATCAGGTATTCCTGTGTTGTTTATCAGACTTCACTCGTCCTCAGAAGTCATCTTATGAGGTTATTTAGGAGAGAAAAAATTTCAGTCATTTTATTTCTAAATATTTTAGAAGTTGTTTGACTGAGTGTTGAGTTACTTATCTATCTTGATGGTTTGCATAGGTTCATTGTGTTTATAAAGCTCAATTACTAATGAATCGTTTTGAGCTGTGAAGTCTAAAAAAGTTTGCCTCTCAAGTATTCAAGTTCAAATTCTTATGTCTCCCTTGTCTTCTTAAAGAAGTATTACACGGTTTTAGGATTTGTTTACTTTTTGTCAGGCTTATAGTTTTTTCTATGGGCCTGGCTTATCTTTCATTTGATGGTCAAAACTTTTCCTTATGGATCTTATTTAGCCTTCTGCAATTGGCCCTTCCTGCCACCGTTTTGTGAAGGCCCGCTTTTTCCCTCATGACTGCACTAGGTGCAGTACGTGCGGGCCTCTTCGAAATTGCCATGTGTGTGAGTCATGGCCGGTGGAGGTGTTAACTGATTTCTTAAATCAGCAGGTAAAAGACCGGGCGGCAGATGAGAAGAGGCGTCTGGAAAAAGAGTGTGGAAAGAAAAGGAAGGCAGACATGGAGGCCTTCCGTCTTGAAATGATGGAAGAAATGAAGAAGACGATCACGGATCTTGTCCCGGAGTTGCTTCGCAGCTTGCTTCCCGGGTCAAGTTCGTCATTGTCTTCTTCATTTGCTCCAGGACAGAGTGTTTCCGTCTCTGGTTCTGGTTCTCTTAGCAAACCAGTTTTCGTTATAGACCAGAGACGGCTCCTGTTGGTCCGGCGCTGAGGCTTGCCTCGCCCGTGGACCCGGGAGCGAAAGCCATGGCCTCAGGCGCTCGCGTATTGATTGCTCTAGAACAGCCTACGGCTAAGGGTATCAGCGCCTCACACGATGCCCCTCCTGCCCAGGCTGAGCTTGTGTGGGGCCCATGGGTGACCTTTTCCATGGAACTACTTCTTCGGGAGTGGGTTTCACGGCTCAACGGCTAGGAGTCGATGGCCATCCATACCATATCCCTCGGCTTGCCGAGAGTTAACGTGAGGAAGGCCCGGACTGTGACATCATGTTTTTAGCCTCCCATGACGCCGTAGATCCGGCTCCTGGAATAGCCATGGTTCAAGCCATGCCGTGCCTTGCTGGTCCGTATGGCTTCCCTCGCTTTCCAGGAGTATCTTCAGCTCCGGCCATTACCCCACCAGTGAATGTGGTTGAGGATGACGAAGGCCCTAGGCTCGTCGAACATACACAGGTGGCCACCGAGGAAGACTAGCTGGATGCTTGCCAAAGACTGGTGAACATCAACCCAGAACTCCAGGTGGATCCACCGGCTTCCCAGTGGGACCAGCGCCCGTGGTTGGGAGGGAAACCGGTGACGAGCACTATGCCATCTCTGCCGTATGCGGAGCATATCGTTGATATGTTCGCTGCGGCAGACGTCCATTCTGCCGAAAGGATGCCTAGCGAAGGCCCCTCGAGAGGTGGCACGGCGCTGCTGTATACATTCTGATCTATATCAGAAGTATGGCATCGTTCCAAAGCCTTGCACGGATGACCGGGCAGCTTTGGGCAAAGACACATGGTCTGGGTCTAGCGCCCTGCGCATTGCTAATTCCGCGCTGCAGGACACGGAGGAAAGTACAAGAGGAGCCATCTCGGCTCTCTCACACGTTTCCCAGCTGCTACAGGGCGTAGTAGCAGCATCCGTGGCCCGCCAAACTTCTCCTCTTGCAGTCCAGAGAGCCATCCAGGATGGCATTAACCTGGCTCTGGACTGCATGATGAGATCCGTAACCAGGAGTACGGGCGAGGCGCACTTGCCCGTGACAATTTGTGCCCCTCGCAGGACCTGTACAATCGGCTTCTTCGGATGCCGATGGCAGGTCCAGGGTTGTTTGGAGGTGAAGGATGTTTGCACCTCCAGCAAACCATAAACGTGGTGAACAACCAGAGGGCGCTGCGAGAGCAGTTTGAAGTGCTCCGCCGGGAGCGTGTTCGAGCAGCGCACCCTGCCTTCCACCCTGAGCAGGCTAGAGGTGGTGGTGGCCTTGTCAGAGGCCAACCACCTACACAGCGTTGGCCACGGCAACGACAGCGTAAGCCAGCTAGGGGGGTGGTTTTGAGTGCAGGCTCCTCCAGCGCAACCCGCCAGACAGCCTACGTACCGAGGTTCGCGTGGCGCTGGGAGAGGAGCGCGGGGTTCTTGTCGTGGGAGCCGAACCTGATGGGTCGCCTCTCAAAAAGAGCACACCAGTGCTGCTAGGACAGCCACCAGAGACCAAAATCTTGCACTTCTCGGGTCCACCTCAGTCCTTGGGTGCACCCGTGGGAGGCCGTCTGGCCTTCCACATGCAAGAGTGGGAGCGGGTTACTCAGGACCGCTCAGTCTTGCGATGGCTTTCAGTTGGTTACAATCCGGCTGGATTTCAAATCAGCCATCGCGCCTGTCTGGTCCCGATATGGACTCAAAATCCAAGAGATCCAGATCAACGGTTGTGGATAGAGGAAGAAATTCAATCCCTCATACTAAAACACGCTATTCAACCGGCACAAAAATTTCCGGCTTATTCAACCATGTTCCTAGTGACAAAAAGCACTGGAGAGTGGAGACCAATTCTCAACCTCAAACCTCTCAACAGGTTTATCCTCACACCAAGTTTTAAAATGGAAACTGTGAGAACGGTGTTAGCATGATTGAGGAAGGGAATGTGGACAGCATCAATAGATCTAAAAGATGCCTATTTTCACATTCCCATTGCGAAGAGCTTTCGTCGGTTCCTGAGATTTGCATTTCAGAGTCGCCAATAGGAATTTAGGGTTCTCCCATTTGGTATGTCGACGGCTCCTCAGGTCTTCACTCTAGTGGTCCAAGCTATGACGTCATACCTCCGCATGACACACACAGCAATCCACACGTACATGGACTGCTTGGCTAATAGGGGAAGTGATGAAGTATGTAATCTAAATACTTTAATCAAAGGCATGGGTAATCTAAGACCAAGGAATTCTCCAGTGATCCTGTCTTGGAGTTTATCGTTAGTTCTTCAAGTATTAGCAGATAAACCCTTTGAACCACTAAGCTCCATTTCCATGAAAATGTTGACGCTTAAAACAGTTTTTCTGATTGCTGCAGCTTCAGACAGACGAAGAAGAAGTACATGCTTTTTCAGCAGAGCCAGACCATTTTGTGGTGACCGGGGACGGCCTTAGGCTTCTACCTAGAGTTAACTTTATGGCGAAGAACCAGTCTTTAGAATATCCTGGTCAGCCTATAGTTTTACCAGCTTTGTCTAGGTTTGATCCTAATTCAAGGGCTTGGTGTCCGGTCCGTGCATTAACGTGTTATAAACAACGTACACAGGAATGGTGGATGGACCCTAGTGCTTTATGGCTATCTTACATTGAACCCCATGGGAGAGCTTCTAAAGATATCAATTCTAGGTGGATTGTGGAATGCATCCAGCGTTGCCACAAAGCCGCCACGGGTAAACAAGTTGACATGGCCAAGGCTCAGTGTCCGTGGCGTAGTGACATCCACGGCTCTGTTTAACGGAGTGCCGGTGGATAACATTGTGTCGGTAGCACAATGGCACTGTGAGTCTAGTTTTACAAATAATTACCTACGTGACACGTCAAATCCACTTGCCTTATCGATTTTACATAAACGTTAAATCTGTATATAAATTTGTAAATATTGTACATAAGGCCATTGACTCACACTCAGTGCAATTAAGGGGGGGGGAATCCCCGCTTTTCCGTACTGTACCTATCATCGCCAGCGGTGATCAAAGGGGAATCTCATCAAGATAGGTTAGTCCTATATTTGGTGATGGTTATTTTTTGTCACGTTTTTATATTACTTACTAATATGGTGATGGTTTTGTGTTCTTTGTGGTTCCATCTGAGAGTATATGAAATGAAGTTTTCGTCTGCTGTCTTATAGTACTTTAGCAAGAGTACATAGAGAGGGTATAGGACATTGAGGTCATCGCTCCCTCTTTAAAAGAGGGGGGGTGAGCGGATGTGAAATGGTCATTGCTCTCAACATCGGTCGTGTTATCCGATCATTTCCTGATTGTGTTTACATATGCAATTTCAGATGTTTGTTGTGCTCCAAAAGCAAAAGCTTGCTCTTCCAGGGATGAGCCGGTATTCTGACCGTCGCCTCCCTCCCGCCGAATTCTCTTATGAATTCTGGCTATATCATAAAGTATCAGGGTGGTAAGTATACTCTTGATGTGAAATAAACAAAATCACGGATTTCTTTTTTCACGAGAGAGTTGATATTTACCACCCTGATACGATCCCGGCCTCCACCCCACAGAGTCTCGGTCTAGCAGCGTTTTATGTTGCAATTAGGTCAGCCAATATTTTGGAATAGAATGAGTCAACCCCGCGCATGTGCGAGTTTCGGCTGCACATCTGCTGGACTGTCAGTTGTGTAACCTGCCCAGTGGGGGCGGTTTCTTTTAATTCTGAGTGTTATTGAAGCTAGGTCGATATTTAGGAAATATCATAAAGTATCAGGGTGGTAAGTATCAACTCTCGTGAAAAAAGAAATCCGTGATTTCGTTTAATCTCCAGTGCTTTTCACCTGCTACCTTGCTGCCACATTGAAATGTGTGCGGGAAAGTTCCACAAGACCACACCCCCCCCCCCCCCCCCAGTGTCAATACTGGGCATGCCGATAGAGATGGAATATGCCGACGATGTGGACTTCATAGACGAGGAAAAGAAACCCCTTGACAAACTTCTCCCAATAGCTGCAAGCAAACTAAAAATTGAGAATCTATGAATGAATCCAAAACAGAGTTCACCCACATATACCTATCGACAAAGCATGAAACTATAGAAAATGATGACCCACTTCTTGGCGGCCATCCATGGAGGAAAAGTAAAATCCTGGGCTCACTGCTTTGCAGTACTGCTGACATTCTGCATGCTGCATCTTGGGGAACATAGCTTTCCAGTCCTTCTGGAAGCTATGGATTCGTAGATCAAAGATGCCCTTGATAAAGAGGCTACATTTATACAATGCAACCTGTGTATCCTTGATACTGTAACAGCTGGGCAGCTCCAAAGCCAGCTCTAGACAAACTCGATGCCTGCCACTGCAAACGCCTACGCACCATCACTGGACACCGACGGCCAGACAGCATAATTTCCAATGTTGCACTATACAAGATGTGTAATACGTCGCCGCTGTCTGTAAAGTCGCCCAGCAAAGATGGTCCATGTTTGGCCATGTGCTAAGGATGCCAGAAGAGACAGCAGCACAGAGAGCCTTGGAATTTGCCCTACTCGGAGCCAGCAAATACAAAGCCAGGAGAGGACGTCATTGCATAAATCTGCTAAGCGTGCTACGAGGTGACCTCAAGAAAGCAGGACTCGGTACACTCAAGTCAAGAATGGACCTGAGGAAGCTAAGGATTTTGGCTGAGGACATGACACAGTGGGCAAAAGCGAAGAATGCAGGAAATGTCAATTTCCCTTTCTCCGAGATCTAACAATACTCACCATTCTGTTACTTCTGATATACAGCTGGCCTTGACAGCGGGTCTAGGATTATAGAGTTAGAAAGCTTTACCGACTCCTGGGAACCGGGTACTCGGCTCCCAACTGCCGAGTACCCGTTTACCATAGAGCTCATATTGTTTGCATAGCCACCAAACAAGAGAAAACTATGGCTTGCCTCCGTGGGGCTGGGAGGCTGGGTCCGTAACAGAATGGTGAGTATTGTTAGATCTCGGAGAAAGGGAAATTGACATTTCCTGCATTCTCCTTCGATCAATACTCACCATTCTGTTACTTCTGATATACACCAGATTTGATCAGTAACCTGGTGGGAAGGGGCAAGCCATACATGCTAATTTTGCCCCTTGGAGAAAGATTTTAGACTTCAAACTTGACTAACGGAGACCTAAAAGGACCGTCAAGTTCACGGAACCGAATCACATTCGCGTCACCCCCCCCCCCCCCCTTTTTCCTCCTAAGAAAAGGGAGACAACTAACGAACATGTATCTCGCCTGAAAACACCAATATGCCAAGAGGGTTAACTACTCCCTGCATATTGCCTGTATTAGCCTGGGAATGAGCATGAATATATAAGATGAATGAACATGATACATATACATAATACAAAAAACTCTCACTTGTTGAATTACCTTATGATAACAGGACTTCAGACGTACCGCCTCCAACCATTCACCGGTTCGGCCATCAGTGACACAATCTGGTTGACATCCTCTCGCTTGACCATGACTGCTTTAGGTTCTTTTCTTACCAAAGTGAAAAAAGGGGAAAAGCAGTGTGGTCACTAACTATCGTTTCAAAACAGCTAAAGCGAGTGGATTGGCTGAGTCTGACACATCCCTCATATAGTAATCCGTAAATGAGGACTCACAGTGCCATTGTGCAACAGCCATGATGTCCTTTAACGGAACACCATTGTAAAGGGCGGTCGAGGCGGCTATTCCTCTAACATCGTGTGCCCTTACGCCCTGCACCTGGTGCCCAGTCGCCATCTCGTGAGTAGTCTGAATGCATTCGACCACCCAACGAGAGATAGTATCCATAGATGCGGCGCCATAAGGCTTTTTATGGCAGATCCACAGATGTCTATCGTTCGACCGTAACGAGTCAGTACGTTTCTTGTACTTAGTCAAAGCACGGACCTGGCACCAGACACTGGCATCACGATCAAACCTAGTTAACTTCGGTATAATGATCGGTTTGCCGGGATATCTCAAAGATTGGTTCTTTGACATAAACTCTGCTCTTGGCAGAAGACGCAGACCTTCTCCAGAAACAATAAATCGGTTCCTCTCTGCCGAAAGCGCATGGATCTCACTGCGCCTTCTAGCTGAGGAAGCTGCCAATAGAAAGACCGCCTTTAGAGTCAAATGCTTTAGACTAGCCGAACGCAACGGTTCGAAAGGGTGCTTGGCCAGTACATTAAGCACTAAAGATAGACTCCAGGCTGGAATGACTACCGGTTGTCTCGGGCGGAGATTGCTCATTCCCTTCAACATCACATTTAACTGGGCCACCTCTGGACTATCCCTGTTGGCTAGACAAGGGATAACTGATGCCAAAGCTGACTTGTATCCAGCAACTGTGACGGGAGCTAGTCCTGCAAAGAACAGCTCACAGAGAAAGTCTGCTATTTGCTGAATAGTGGATTGAAAGGTATCAATACCCTTTTCTTCACACCAGTCTGCAAATCTGTTAACCTTGTTGTTATATGACTTGAAGGTTGACCTCCTTCTCGCAGCCGCGATGAAGTCAGCAGCCTGTCGAGAAAAGCCTTCCGACGTGGAACGTTGTTTGACAACATCCACGCAGTCAATTTGAACATTTCGGGACGCTCGTGTAGGAAGCGTCCCTTGGCCTGGGAGATTATGTTCGGAATCTCGGGCAACTGCACAGGATTTTCCACCAGCAGATCTAGAAGATCCGTGAACCACGCCCTGCTCGGCCAATACGGCGCTATTAGCAGGACCAGACACGGCTCCTCCCTGACCTTCACCAATACCTTCGGTAGAAGAATGGTGGGTGGGTACGCGTAAGCGTGCATCCCTCTCCAGCTTATCGCCAGAGCGTCTGTATCGACGGCATTTGGATCTGGAATCGGCGAGACATATGTCATGATTTGAGCATTTTCCTTTGTGGCGAACAAGTCCACGTTGGGTTTGCCCCAATGCTCGAAGATCCGTCGTAGAACTGGAGGGTTGAGGGACCATTCTGTTGGCAGGAAGGAACTCTTCCAACGCCAGTTCCACTGCCATCATTTCCAACAGATTGATATGCAGCTGACTCTCCGGGAGAGTCCATGTGCCCGAGACGTGGTGTTCTCCCAGGCAGGCACCCCACCCCTCCAGCGATGCATCCGTGTAAACGGACAGCTGGGGGTTGGGTAGGTGCAGCGAAACCCCTATTAGGAGATTCTGACGCTGTTTCCACCATAGAAGATGCGATATTATCGGCTCCAAAACTGGCACCAGTTTTGACAGGGGTTCTGTTCTCTGTTTCCACAGAGACATCAGATACAACTGGATAGGTCTTCGCATTAGAGCAGCGTACGGGATAACCTGCTCCATGGAGACCATCATGCCCAGCATCTGAAGGAATCGCCTCGCCTGAATGTGGTTTCCCACTCGAAAACTCCTGAGGATGGCTAACAGAGACACCACTCTGGGCTCTGACGGGTAAACCCTGCCCTCCTCGAGGTCGAATCGCATCCCCAAATAAACGAAATGTTGAGTGGGCGTCAACTCGGATTTCTCCTCGTTGACTATCCAGCCTAGATCTGAAAGTAACTTCAGAGTCAGAGCAGTATCCACGTTCAACCTGGCTGCCGAGTTTGCCTTGAGCAGCCAGTCGTCTATGTAGGTGTGTAGCGCCACGTTCTCTTTTCTGAGAAACGCTGTCACCGCAAGGACCACTCTTGTGAAAATCCTCGGAGCTGTCGACAGGCCAAACGGGAGAACTGTAAACTCCCATACTTGATTCTGAAACGCAAATCTCAGAAACCTGTGCCAACTCCGATTCATCGGAATGTGGAAATATGCATCTTTCAGATCGATCGATACACACCACATTCCTTTCCTCCATCCCGCCATTACCGACCTCGGCGTTTCCATCTGGAACCGAGGCGTATGGATAAACCAATTTAATGGCCTGAGATTGAGTATGGGTCTCCATCCCCCTGTGCTCTTGGGGACAAGGAACATGTTTGAATAGAAGCCTGGAGTGTTCCGGTTTGCTGGTTTTATTGCTCCCTTCAGAAGCAAACCCGACACTTCCTTTTGAACGGCTTCTAACTTGTCTGGCTCCCTTGGTACGGGTGTCCAGCCGAAACAGAAGTCGCAACAGGCCTGGCTTTCGCCTTGCTTTTATGCTTCTTCTGTTTCTTTGAAGGCTGTCCCGTTAGCAGTTTTCCCACAGCCCCTAGTGCGTGCGCTTGCCGCACTAGCTCTAGCTGTAGATTTACCGCTAACCGATTCTGCGCGATACTGGCGGTGTCCTCTAAGATGGCCCGCGCTTGGCCACCAAAGATGCTAGACCCTGTCAGTGGCGTCCCAAGAAGACGCTCCCTGACTGCCGTAGCCGAACGCATATGGTCAATGACCATTTGCCTCCTGGACTTCGTCACTCGCGCTTGCACCCTTGCCAATGCGTCCATTGACAGCACCAAGCCGTCATTAACACACGAGAGCGCCACAGGTGGCACAGGGTGGCCTGCCCCCGCTTCAGCCCACACCGACTGAAGGAGACGATAAGAGTGATTGACAGCGCTCATCGCTGCCCTCACACCCTCATCGCATAGGGCCAGGACTTCTTCCTGGTGTACCTGGGACTTATCCACTAGTGCCGGACCGGGGCCACCCGACCCGGCACTCTGGACTCCCAGTACCCATCGGTCATCCTCCGTGACCGACGGGACTACACCATACCTGTCGTATTCACGTCGCGGAATATGACATCTTGCCCGCACCTCCCTGGAGGCCGCAGGGAGCTGACCCTTGGTCATTAGTTGTTTGCTATAAATAGCATCCAACAAATCTATGAACCGTGGATCCAGTCCCACTGACTGGATCCGGGCCGCGGGCAAAATCCCCGTCCTAATCGACGCAACCGACGGACGGGGCGCATCTTCATCGGCCGTGGCCGAAACCACAGACGGGTCAACCCTGGCTAGCCACGCCAGAGCATCTGGCCAATCTACCTCCGATGAAAACACCCCCCGCAAACACGTCACCTGTTGACGTGCTCACGGGTCTGCCAGCCACGGCCTCCCGGCAAGGAGCCACGGCTGACACGCCAGGCACTCCGCTACCACACGGTTCCGCCACCACCCCATGAAACACTCCGGTCCATGGGGTAGGTCCGCACGGAAAACCGTACGGACCCGTAACAGTCGCGGAACCATAGCCGGACACGGGCGCCAACGGCACCCCACGTCCGGCTGCCGGACCAGGCGAGATAGGTGAGTACCATGCCTGGCCCGGCACACCCGTTCCCCTGACGGCTGGTGACAAACCAAGCCGCGCGGAACCGGTGCAAGGTAACGGATTGGCCTCAGCCGCAGGCGGAGCCGCTGACCTGGCTTGCGCCAAACCAGACAAATGGAGGCCGGTTCCGTCCAGGACGGAATCAACCTCCATATTCTCCACCTGCGGCTTCACGGGCCGCAGCAACCTCTCCTCCTCGGCCTCCTCGTCTTCAGACTCCGAAGAGCCGTCACTAGACGAGTCAACCGTGGAGCCGTCCTGGCGGACGGCTCCCACCCCTGACGGACTGGCCACCGCTACTGGACCACCCGGAGGTGGCCGCAGAGAGACAGAACCCGTCTGGCCGAAGCCAGACGGGACCGCCAGGGGGCCGTACGAGACGGCCCCCTCGGTAACCTGTCCAGAATCCTGTCCGAGGACAGGATCCGTACCAGGCATGGGGAGAAACTGCCCCCCAACCTTTGGTAGCAGGGACGACACCAGCGTGGGCAGAATGCTATGCAGAAAACCCTGCATAGCCGGACCAAACCACGCCGGCGGTGCCATCTCCGCCACCTCCAGCTGGGGACGTGGAGCACCCCCACCGGCCGATCCGGGCGCTCCACGATTTCCTCTCGGACCGCGTGACCCCGCGTCAGACCCAGCCAAGTCCTTCTGGGCAAGGAACTTAACCATCATTTCGACGGACCACACTGCACAAACATTACACCTATGATCTATATTACACAGGGAACACCTAAAACAGACATGGTCCTTGAACATTACACGGACAAACTTATGGCAGTCGTCACATGATGGCGGGGCTGGCTTGGCCTATAAAATAAGCACAAACCTACAATAAACAAGCGGAACGAGACCCGGATGGAAGGCAGACAATTAATTTTCAAATATTTTGACTCATAAATTAACCGTAACCTCCCCGCACCCCACCCCGCCACGTTACAACAACGATCGCATTGATTATGACGACGAGTACGCGGCAGGCACAAACACACCCATAATAGATCCTCCAGGATGTGTAACGGCTCCAGGAATCATATCGCATAGCATTCAGGGTATATTTACTCCTAACGAAAGCAGCACGATATGTGAAGAAAACAACAAAATGTATAACAAACTGCTGTCTCACACGGTAAAACCGCAGACCACACATCTACTCAAGAATTTTGAAACCACCGATCATTGCAAACCGATCGTGATCGCACGTAAACTTGATCATTCTAAAGTTTCCGGTACCATTTTTAGTACGCAGCACCCAGAATAAGATGCGCGAATTAATGAAAAAATTTTTCTTCACATAAACATCCGAGCAACCGGGTGTGACGTCACCCGCTCGGATTCTACGGAGAACGACGTCAGCCGATATTCGTGTTAGAAATACCGTAGCAAACACCTATTTTCATATCTGCCGATCGCCTGTTGGGGGTTAAAGAAGGCGATCGTCTGGCATATATTGTTGTTAGCACACGTCCCAGATTCTATGGGGTCAGAAATTGGAACATGCGACACAACGAAATTTAGAGACCTAAGTCTTTTAACTATGGATAATAAAGAACAATACAACCTGGTTGTCTTGGGCGGTATTCTCCATAGTCCTTAGTTAATCCTTTCAGAACACACAAACTATCGATTAAAGACTTAGATTATTTAAAACACTAAAATCCCTAATGCAAAAAGCATGTATCGCTCTTGTTGCTATGCAAACAAGAATGTGCTCTATGGTAAACGGGTACTCGGCAGTTGGGAGCCGAGTACCCGGTTCCCAGGAGTCGGTAAAGCTTTCTAAGTCTATAATCCTAGAGCCGCTGTCAAGGCCAGCTGTATATCAGAAGTAACAGAATGGTGAGTATTGATCGAAGGAGAAGGACTGATTGCAGCTGTAGGATGTTTCTACTACTACAGCCGCAGAATACCGTAGTCATACATACATACACAGAAATAAAGATAATATGTACAGTATGAAGCTGAAAATATAAAAATGCGCTCTCAAACAACCGTGGAGGTATCTGTTAGTCATCAGTACCTATAATGGAATGAATGAATAAATACAATTTCACAATTACTTGAGTACCTATTGGTCATCGGTACGGAGAAAGTTCCTATATCCCTGAAGTTGATGCGCTACAGATGAGTAGCACGAGGTGGTATGATTCCAAAGTTGCTGGGAAGATTTCCGTGGGCAGACGATGCGGCTCACTCTCAAGATGGTGAAGAATGTCTGTAGAAGGATGTTCATTAGATAGTCATAATAACTAATACATGAATTTACACAGTAAGTTATAAAGTGTCCGCCGGCGACGGTAGTTTGAAAATTGCCCATAACAAAGAGGGCTACAGTTGTAATTAAATATTGCATGTACATAACTGGGTACACCATACAGGATACATCGCATAGCTCTTGCGGTGTACCAGACAGAGTCCCACCAGACTGGCCTAAAAGTTAATTAAACTTTGATACCTCTTTTCAGCATAGTCCGGAAGATCCGGCGAGTTATCCACCAAGAATCACCATGGCTCTACATCCTGTAGAATTTACATCGGGCCCGCAAGGCCCATCCGCAGGGAAGCTCCTCTGTGAGTTGTTCCGGAGAGGGAGGTCTTCTTATCTATTTAGTTACCCGGGTGGCTGTCCGAGGGCTTAAAAAAACTTGATGCAGATGATAAGGTTGCTCACTGGCGCAGGAGATCTGAATTCCGAAGGGCACTGCTGCGGTGTAGTATACCACAGTCAGTAAGCAGTTAGCACACGTCTAGCACTGTGCTGGTCCAGCAACCTTGCTGTCGGCTGTTCCTCGCTGACGTGCTCTCGATTCTTGATTTCTCGCTCCTTTTATACTACTTGTAACGTCTGAGGCAGGATGCCCCAGCCAATCAGATGGGCGAGCAGTAGCCAATCAGCGTGCAGCTTAAAAGGGTGATGCGGCGATTACGTGATTAGCGCATTCCCCATTCAGTTAATGCATACATGCGATTACGATGTCCAAGCAATATTTTGGAAAATAATTTCAGTAAGCCATTTAAGGATAACTCAGCCATTTCTGGTCCGATTTTAAAAAGGTAAACAGTTTTGGAATCCTCATCTCATTCAGGTCCTGGTCGGTACCAAGAATGACGAGAACGGAGTGATTTAAAGAAATCACAAGAAACCAACTCAGTACACTATAAGTATACACTCACTTCCAATACTGACACGTGTTGTCAGGGAAGTTCTGATGCGTGCGCACGCGCACTACGCATTCTTACGGACTTAGCCGTTTTATAGAAGGCTCTCTTATATGACTCTATAGATGCATACTATCCTACCCAGGGGTGCGTGCTTGGAACACACCCGAAACGGTCGTTCCGTACCCGTCCGGCCGATCCACGTTACAGGATGACGTCATAATAATTACGTCATAAATGATTCTATTTCACCCGTCTTTAACTCTTAAGAAGTCTGACACGTACGAATTGTATGTCTCTACTATTCAATAAACGTGCTGTTGAGTATTTAGCTCACCTGGCCTGAAAGGCCAAGTGAGCTTATGTCATGGCGACCGTCCGTAGTGTGTCCGTCCGTCCATCGCCCGTCAACTTTTCCTTTAAACGACTTCTCAAGAACTGCTGAGCCGATTTCAATTATATTTGGTAGGAAGCATCCGTAGGGCATAGAGATTCAAGTTTGTTCAAACAAAGTCAATTGGCCAATTTGGCTGGGGGGCCATCTTCGATTTTGGCCTATTTTTAGAAACATCTTTAAAAATCTCCGAAACCGCTTGGGGATCGATACAAATATCATGAAATATGATTTATGGCAAGAGCTGAACCAAGTTTGTTCAAGAGAACTTGATTGGTCAAATGGTTCAGCGGCCATCTTGGTTGACCTAGTTTTAGCAAAAACAACTCCAGAACCGCTGAACGGATCTGGCCAAAATTTGGCAGATATGATTAGAGACTAAGGGCCATTAAAGTTTGTTTATGGGAAGTTGATCCATCAAAAAACATGGCCACCATGGGCCAATCAAAATATAGCGTGTTTGGCAGTCATACTGGATATTTCATTTGATAGATTTTGAAGCCAAAATCGGTTTTGCATGTGTTTTGTGGTATTTTGATCTAAAATTTGGAATTTTTGAACCTGTCAGATAAACGGTTTTGTGGCCATCTTGGATCCTTTTCCCGCCAAAAGCTCCTATACTAAAGCAATGGGAAATTTAAAATGTTTTCTTGAGAACTGCTGGGCTGATTTCAATTATATTTGGCAGTATTTAAGCATCCTTAGGGCATAGAGATTCACGTTTTTTCAAACGCACCTGATCGACCAATTGGGCATGTGGCCATCTTGGATTTCGGCCAATTTTTAAAATCTTCCCCGAAACCGGTTGGTGAATCGATTAAAAACTATCATCTAGGGCAAGCGGTAAGCCAAGTTTGTTCAAGAGGACATGATTGACCAAATGATTCAGTGGCCATCTTGGATGACCTAGTTTTCACGAAAACGACCTCCAGAACCACTGCATGGATCAGGCCGAAATTTGCGATATATGTTTAGGGACCCAAGGGCCATTAAAGTTTGTTCAAGAGAAGTTGGGCCAATCAAAATATAGCGTGTTTGGCAGCCATATTGGATTTTTTTATTTGATGGATTTGGGGGCCGAAATTGGTTTTATATGTGTTTTTGGGTATTCTGAACTCAAATTTGCAATTTTTGAAACGGATAAACTGTTTGGCTGCCATCTTGGATCGTTTTCTGCTGGGCCGATTTAAATTATATTTGGCAGTAATTAAGCATCCTTAGGGCATAGAGATTAAGTTTGTTCAAACGCACCTGATTGGCCAATTGGGCCTGTGGCCATCTTGGATTTCGGCCAATTTTTAGAAACATCTTTAAAAATCTTCTGAGAAAAAGGTTGGTGAATGGATTGAAAACTTATGAAATATCATCTAGGGCAAGAGGTAAGCCAAGTTTGTTCAAGAGGACATGATTGACCAAATGATTCAGTGGCCATCTTCGATGACCTAGTTTTCGTGAAAATGACCTCCAGAACCACAGCATGGATCAGGCCAAAATTTGCGATATATGTTTAGAGACTAAGGGCCATTAAAGTTTGTTCAAGAGAAGTTGGGCCAATCAAAATATAGCGTGTTTGGCAGCCATATTGGATTTTTTTATTTGATAGGTGTGGGGGCCGAAATTGGTTTTACATGTCTTTGGGTATTCTGAACTCAAATTTGCAATTTTTGAAACTAGGATAAACTGTTTGGCTGCCATCTTGGATCGTTTTCCCGCCAAAAGCTCCCATGCTAAATTAATGGGAAATTTAAAATGTCTTCTCGAGAACTGCTAGGCCGATTTCAATTATATTTGGCAGGAAGCATTCTTAGGGCATAGCGATTCAAGTTTGTTCAAATGAAGCTGATTGGCCTTTTTTTAGAAATGTCTTTAAAAATCTTCTCCGAAGCCGCTTGTTGATCGATGCAAATATCATGAAATATGATCTATGGTAAGAGCTGAACCAAGTTTGTTCAATTCCCTTGATTGGTCAAATGGTTCAGCGGCCATCTTGGTTGACCTAGTTTTAGCAAAAACAACTCCAGAACCGCTGAAAGGATCAGGCCAAAATTTGGCAGATATGATTAGAGACTAAGGGCCATTAAAGTTTGTTTACGGGAAGTTGATCCATCAAAAAACATGGCCGCTGTGGGCCAATCAAAATATAGCGTGTTTGGCGGCCATACTGGATATTTTATTTGATGGATTTTGAAGCCAAAATTGGTTTTGCATGTGTTTTAGGGTATTCTGATCTAAAATTCGCAATTTTCGAAACTGTCGGATGAACGGTTTGGCAGCCATCTTGGATCGTTTTCCAGCCAAAAGCTCCCATACTAAAGCAATGGGAAATTTCAAATGTCTTCTTCTTGAGAACTACTAGGCCAATTTCAATTACATGGGGCAGAAAGGATCCTTCGGTCATAGAGATCCAAGTTTGTTCAAACGAAGCCGATCGGCCAATTTGCCCGGCGGCCATCATGGATTTTGGTCAATTTATAGAAAAGGTAATTAAAATCTTTGCCGAAACTGTTTGAGCAATTGATTCAAAACTCATAAAATATCATTTAGGGCATGAGCTGAACCAAGTTTGTTCAAGGGAACCTCATTGACCAAATGGTGGGGCAGCTATCTTGGATGGCCTGGTTTTCATGAAAGCAACTTTGTCTCCAGAGCCGCTGAATGGATTGGGCTGAAATTTGGGAGATATGATATTAATGACTAAGGGCCATAAAAGTTTGTGCAATAGAAGTTGAAATGCCTATGGTCCACGTGAGCGATACAGGCCCCTTGGGCCTCTTGTCTGAAACCAATTTGTCTTGGTGCTATTGCTGGCAGCAATAGCGCCCAATCAAATTAATTCCAAAATATTCAATTGCTTACCTGTATAGTTTTCTGGAAATTGAAAGTCATGGAGTTCAGAGATCGATCCCAACACAAGGGGTGTGTGGGTGTAGCTTAGCTAGAGATGGGCAGGACATAGATAAAAATGGAAAGGTCCATTCTGTTTATTTCATTGTTAGCTCACCTGGCCTGAAGGGACAATTGAACTTACACCGTGGCGACCATCTGTCGTTCGTCCGTCCATCTACTTTTGGTTTAAAACACTACTCCTCATTAACCACTTGGCCAATTTGAACCAAATTTGGCTGGACGGACCCTATGGTCGAAGGCTCCAGAACTTCCATTCAGAATTTTGATTCATCAAGTTTTGAGTGAAAATCTTAGATTTTATGAAAAATTAACCAGAAATCGTCAAATTACTTCTTACCATTCTGAGTGATTTCAACCAAATTTGCCTGAAAAGGATCCTATGTCCATAGGCTCTAGAATTTCCATTCAGAATTTTGATTCGTCAATTTTTTGTGTGAAATTCTTAGATTTTATGAAAAATTTACTGGAAATTGTCCAATTGCTTTTTCCTGTCAACTTAACTGATTTGAAGCAAATTTGGCCAACAGGAAAAAAATCTATTGGAAATGGTCAAAATGCTACTCCTCCATAGCTGCTTGACATATTTCAACCAAATTTGACGAGATGGATTCTTTGATGGTAGTTATTCAGAATTTTGATTGCTGTATTTTTTTGGGTGAAAATCTGGGATTTTATGAAAAATCAACCAGAAATTGTCAAATTGCTTCTTCTTGTAAACTTAACTGATTTCAAGCAAATATGGCGAAAAGGATCCTATGATCATAGGTTCTAGAACTTATACATTCAGAATTTTGATTCATTAATTTTTGGAAATCAACCGGAAATTGTCAAATTTCTTCTCACTACTTTGAGCAATTTCAGACAAACTTGCTGACTACAATGATCCTGATCATAGGCGCCAGAATTTCCATTCAGAATTTTGATTGATAGATTTTTCCCATGCAATTTTTTTCGCCATCTTGTTTAATGTAACGAATCATATATATTTATTTAAATACAAATGATTCAAATGCTAATGGTCCAGGTGAGCATCACAGGCCCTTGGGCCTCTTGTTAATCTTAAGAATAAAGTTTATTATTCTATTCACTGTAGGTCATATTTGTCATACCATCGTGCATGTGCTGGTGGACTGCATGATCTTTGCAAACATAATTTCACACTGGAATATGCATATGATCTAGGCCTAACTAGTGTATGCACTTGTTAGGTAACAAAACAGAAAGCCTGCTAATTATTCTGATAAAAATTTGACAACGCTGTTGCTGCCTTAGTCAGCAATGTCTGTCAATAAAGTAGCTCGAAATACCTTCAGCAAGTCCTAAAACATTGACTGCTCTGCTGATTGACAGCTCTTCTGATTATTTTGAGAACAATTTGATTGCGTCAACGATTTTCAGCCACATTGTTATCAAATCTTTATCTAGTGACAATTGTATTATCAGCTGATTATTTTGACAACAATTTGATGGAAATGGGCAGCCACAGTTTTCAGTAAACTTGTTATAAATATATTTGTTGTCACTTGAACCGTAGGAAATATACAACTTGTATTGAGCTATGCTATGCACTTACTATGCTCTCACCACGGAAGCCAGTTGAAGAATGACTAGCATTAGCATTACTAGAATGGTTTTATAACAAAAATTGTGCACCAGCGAGCACGCCGGTGAACACAATAGAATCTGAAATAATAGCTCCAGCAAATATCTATCTAAAATGGCATCTACATTCCTAGATAGTTAACATGTTCATAAAATAAAAGATAATTTCATTCAATAAATAAATTTGAAATAATAATATATTCGTTGAAAATATGTTTATAATACCTTTTTTTCTAAGAAAAATACTTTTCTAAAAGACGATCAATAGAAAATATGGTGAATACTTTGAAACGAATTGAATTTAATATTCAGTCCAATAATATATTTACCTAGACATGTTAGAAGTACTGTGTATGAAATTTGTATTAATTTGCATACCACATATTAAATGCATTCTAATACATAGAATCAAGAGGTTTAATACAAGCTAATTCATCTATTGTTTCTACAGGCTGTGCAAGGAACCAAATCATCTACCCCTTCGTTGTAACCAAGTTGAAAAACCTGGGGAGACCAACATGCGCACCTATGTTGAGAACAAGATGACCGACGCTCTGGTCCGCAAATGTCCCGAATGTGATAAAAGGTTTTACAAAGTGGAAGGTTGTAACCACATGACCTGCCCATGTGGTGCATCAATGTGCTATGTGTGCCGCCAACCCATAAGCGCAACTGGAGACCATTTTGGACATGCTCAGTATGTATGATAAATCAAGTAAAGTAAAACTGAAATAAACGATATTGTATTGCCAATGACAACCACCATTCCAATACAAATTCATTTTGTGATCACATAGCAGGGGTAGATTTTACGAATTTTTTCTACTAACCCTGACGTGATAGTGCATCATTGATTTTACTATCCCGTAGCAAATTTCTCTAACCCAATGTTTGTAAGCTCAAAGCTGATCACTTCTTTAATCTATTCACCGATGGATCCCTATAAAACTCATTTCCAAGGCAACCATACAGAGAACCTGTTGAATATTAATTGCAAAATATTCAATAAAACATTACATTGAAGGTAGCTGAAAATCTGGGTTTTTTTGTCTATTTTGGTGGGTACTGAACATAATGACATTATAACAGTGTTTTTTCGTATTTCCTATTTTGAGAGCATTTCTAATCCAGATGGGTTAGCATAGGTAGTTTTACTAACCCGTGTGAAATTCTACTATCCTTGGGTCAACAGGTTAGTGTTAAAATCAAGCCATGCATAGCAAGTAAGGAACCAGTGCTAATTTGCATAATTTCATGTACCAGGTATTTCATTTTGCTCACAAGCGTAAATTTGTAACACTGCAGATGCTGTGAGTTAATATGCTGTGTGCTGGCAACCCATACATACATTTGGAAACTCACCTACTGGGTATGAGAGGGAAAGATAATAATGCACGTACACACACACACACACACACACACACACACACACACACACACACACACACACACACACACACACACACACACACACACACACACACACACACACACACACACACACACACACACACACACACACACACACACACACACACACACACACACACACACACACACACACACACACACACACACACACACACACACACACACACACACACACACACACACACACACACACACACACACACACACACACACACACACACACACACACACACACACACACACACACACACACACACACACACACACACACACACACACACACACACACACACACACACACACACACACACACACACACACACACACACACACACACACACACACACACACACACACACACACACACACACACACACACACACACACACACACACACACACACACACACACACACACACACACACACACACACACACACACACACACACACACACACACACACACACACACACACACACACACACACACACACACACACACACACACACACACACACACACACACACACACACACACACACACACACACACACACACACACACACACACACACACACACACACACACACACACACACACACACACACACACACACACACACACACACACACACACACACACACACACACACACACACACACACACACACACACACACACACACACACACACACACACACACACACACACACACACACACACACACACACACACACACACACACACACACACACACGGAAAACTTAAATAAACGATATTGTGTTACCAATGACAATTACTATTCCAATACAAGATCTACTTACTGCTACTTAATTAACTGTTTACCTGATAAAGTTGTGTAGACTATATTTTCTACTTCGAATAATACTTACCAGATGTACTATTATGATAATGCCTATTATCTAGTCTAGCTCAAAATAAACAATTAAAACTCTGCACTCTCCTGGTCCTGCCCATACTGTGTCCGGGAATTACCATAGCCGCAGCACCGAGTCATTTCCCAATCACAATCAGATTCGTCTATTTTGCGCTTTTAGAAAGTTGGATCAGGCGTCGATGAGAGGACTGGAAGGTCGTCTGAATGATCGCATGGATTCAGCACTGGGCGTATGGGTGGCCCAGTTCAAGGCAATGTTCGAGTCATTGCAGTCCACGGTCCCGACGATGCAGGCTGGTGCAGGCAACCTTCCGGCTAGTTCTGCAGAGGGACGAGCACCTGTCCCTTCTCTGACCTTGGCTCAAGAGCCGACGGCGGAGGAGGAAGATCTTCTGATGGAAGATTACGGCATGCCAGATATTTCGCTAACGGCTATGCCTAGTACATCCCAGGGATCTCCCATGGGTTTTGTACGGGTCTGCCAAGCGGATGGTGATGTCGACGTTCCGTCGGGTATTTTCCATCCGGATTTCGTGCAACCCGCGTGGTGTTTTGCGGTTCCTGGTGGCATCCCGGCAGCGTTAGGTGCGGCTCCTCTCGGAATGCCGACACCTACCATAGTGAAAGCGGCTGTGGTCCCGCCTCCCGTGCTGGAGCCAATGGACTGCGGTGAATCTGTGTCCGGCGATTCGTTGGACACCGGTACCGCTAGTAGTTGGGCTATGGACGCACCTCATGCTAGGAATGCGGGCCATAGCTCTCAGCATCGATCGTCAGTGGCCTACTCATCCAAGGGTGAGAAGGAGGATGAAAACGGTAGTTCATTGATGGATGAATCCGCTTTCTGCACCGAAGCTGAATGGGTGCAGGTCCTTGGCTGGATGTCTGACCATCTCGGGTTGGCATCTGATCTAGGATCTCAGCACGATCCGGCGATGAAACGGATGTCAGAGTGAGCGGCTAGCGCTCTGTCAAGTGGCTCTTCGGCCATGCCGACGCTCCCTTAGGACACGCAGACTTCCGACATGTTGGAGGTTGCGGCATACCATCTGGTTCAGCCAGAGTATGCGCTGCCCAAAGCCCCAAAGGGCATAAGGAGTAGGGTCCGTTCTCCTTAGCAGGCCTACCATCAGTATGCCCGGGTTCCACGGCTTTCCGTCAGGGAGCGAGAGGCACTGAATAGGCCGTTGGCTGGGAAGTCTAAGGGGCGTCGCCCCTTAGTTTCCCAAGTCAACAAAGATCCGTTCAATGAGCTGACGCTCATTGGAGATGCGGCAAGGGCAGCCATGGCTGCGCTCTCGCACCGATGTACCGTCCTGCAGGGTATGCTGGCCTGCGCGACAGAAGGTGAACAAGTGCCAGAGGCTGCTCCCGGAGTTGTTCGGGACACCATGCGCTTGGCTCAAGATTGCCTGGCCAGGGTGATCACCAGAACGTTGGCAGAGCGACGGAGAATGGTTCTCGATTGTGTAGAACCAGGACGGGAGATTAGGGCTGCATTATCTTCTGCGCCTTTCATCGGTCCAGGCTTGTTCGGTGGCTCGGCACGACAAGCCTTATCCAAGGTCGCGTCAATGGTTGCTGAACAGGAAGTAGTCGGCAAGTCATGGAAGTCGACTAAGAGGACACAGCCGCAGCAGTCCTATAAACAGCATCGGCAAGAGCAACAGAGGCAGCACCAAAGATTGCCATTCCGTCCTTCTGGCCGTGATGCCCATCGGGCATCCGGATCTCAATGACCTGGCCGTTCGTCATCATACAAGCCCTCTAATAAGAGGCGTATGAGGACGACAGGAAGGGTGGCGGTTCGGGCCGCAGTGGTTACCGTAGGGATAACCGTGGTGGCGGTTCCGGACCATCATATTCCAAGAAACCGCGGAGCAGCCGTGGAGGCCGGTCCTGACGGATTTCCAGCGGAATCAGTTCCGGTGACATCAGGAACGAAGGGAGTCGAGAGTCTTCACCCAAGCGATTTAGTGTCTTATCGTGCAAACTTGACCGTCAGCTGTGTGCAGATTCCTACCGTCGGAGGCAGACTTCAACTGTTCTCAAGCCAATGGGAACAGGTCGTGCGAGATTGTTTAGTCTGTCAGTGGTTAAGAAACGGCTACGAACCGGACTGGCTCATCCGTCAATCGTTAGTTCCGTTAACATCGACTCCAGTATGGACTCCCGTTCCAAGGGAATCCGATCGTCTAGATGCCATTTGCTAAGAAATAGAATCTCTTCATCAGAAGAACGCGATTCATCTAGTCCGCAATCAGTCATCCCTAGGCTTCTATTCGATGATGTTCCTCGTTCCGAAGCATACCGGAGGATGGAGACCAATTCTCAATCTCAAACCGTTGAACAAATTTATTCTCTCCCAAATTTCAGATGGAGACTGTAGCAGCGGCAATGACAGGGCTGAGAAAAGGCATGTGGGAAGTGTCGATAGATCTGAAGGATGCTTATTTTCATATTCCAATGTCAATTCCTTTTCAGAAATACCTTCGCTTTGCATTCCAAGACAAGAGAGCAGAGTCAAGAGCCTGATTGCAGTTCTGGAGTCAGTTTCTCTAGGAGCCTATCTGACAGCGCGCCAATTTCTCAGAATACTGGGTTTACTAGTGTCTCTGGAGAAAGTTATCTCTGAGGATACCAGTAAAAGAACCATTGATATTCCACCTTCAGTGGTGGTTATCAGAACAGAATCTCCTGCGAGGTGTTCCTCTACAACCTCCTCAACCACAGATGTCCATCAACCACAGATGTCCATCCTCACAGATGCATCGACGACGGGTTGGGGAGCAGTATTGGATGATCAGTCAGTGTCAGGGGAATGGGATCGGACCAATGCGCAGAAACATATCAATGTTCTCAAACTATTAGCAGTGGTATTGGCACTTCGAAAGTTCGAGAATTTAATTCAAGACAAGATTGTCATAATAAGGACAGACAACCCAACAGTGGTGTCCTATTTGAACCGCCAAGGCGAGACGAGATCACCGGAGTTGTGTATGATGATCTGGAACCTTCTGCTGTGGTGCCAAGAGAGGAATGTTATTCTTCGGGCAGCACACATTCCAGGAAGATTGAACATCCTAGCGGATGCTCTCAGTCGAAGAACGGTTTGTCATCCGATGGAATGGCAGCTCAACCAATCGGTAGCGGAGGTGCGATTCAAACATTTAGACAAGCCAAATGTGGATCTATTTGCGATGAAACAAAATGCAAAGACGGTCACATACATGTCACCGATCCCGGACCTGCTAGCCTTAGCAGTAGACGCACTGGCGATAAGTTGGAAAGGAATGTACGCGTATGCGTATCCTCCAACGATTCTCATCCCAAAAGTTCTGGCAAAGATAAGAGAGGGTGTGTGCCAAGTACTTCTGATTGCCCCTCATTGGCCAGGCCGATCATGGTTTACGGATCTGCTGGACCTTCTGGCTTGCAATCCAATTGACTGCATGGATGTTATCAAGCAACGTGCAATTAAGGGTGGCTTTTCTGAGCAAGCAGCGAAGTTTGCCACTTCAGCCAGAAGAGGGTCAACCACAAGAACATATTATTATAGAATCAACAAATTTGGTGTACGGGAAGAGATATTTATCCCTTTGCTGCATCTGTTCAACATGTAGCAGATTTTATCTGTCATTTATACAAAGTTGACAAACTTGTACCTTCAACCCTAGCAGCATATAAGTCTGCATTAGCTTCAGTCATTCCCAGTCTGGCCATTGAAGTAGTGGAAAATGACACTTTAAATGAAGTTATTAAAGGAATGAGCAATCTGCGACCTAGACAGCCAATTCCTATCCCAGCATGGAATCTATCTCTTGTTCTACAGGTTTTAGGGCATGCTCCCTTTGAACCAATTAGATCTATAGGCATTAAACTGTTAACTATTAAGTCAGTTTTCTTGGTTGCAGCAGCGTCGGCGAGAAGGAGAAGCGAAATTCATGCGCTTTCTGCCGAACAAGACCGTTTTGTCGTCACGGGTGAAGGTTTAAGACTACTTCCACGTCTTTGTTTCCTGGCAAAGAATCAGTCACTTAAATATCCAGGACAGCCGATCAATTTGCCAAGTTTAACTAGACATGACCCAAACTCTTCTGCTTGGTGTCCTGTCAGATGTCCGAAAATGTATAAGAAACATACTGAGGAGTGGAGAGATGACCCAAAATCTCTGTGGTTATGTCTCAAAGCTCCTCATTTGCACGCCTCGAAAGATACCATTTCTCGTTGGATAGTCAATGCTATTCAGATGTCGCACAAAATCGCTACAGGAAAGCAGATTGATCGTGCGAATGCCCATCAGGTCCGAGCACTAGCAGCAACATCGGCCCTTTATAAAGGTGTCTCATTAGGGGAGGTGATGTCTGTAGCACAATGGCATGCCGAGTCGTCATTCACTGATTTCTACCTTCGCGACATCTCCAGCGCACTTAATCCGGTAGCCGTCGCCAATTTAACAAATCTAAATTAAGCCACATCCGACCACTATTTCGCACACATCACAAGTACTTCCACTTGCACTGAACAATGGCTATGCACATGACCTGAGAACGACCGTGGATTGGGCTGAGCTCCTGTGATGAACAAGAAAAGACCAAGCACTCAAAATGGTGAGTGTACATTAATTAAGTGACTATAAATAATTTACTTACAGTCGAAATACCAGACTGCTTAGGTAAATAGTCTGGTGTAAGAGTATACTTATCCTCTCAAACAGACAGACTCATTCCAATTTGAAAACTTAATCGATATACTGATATTTTTTCAAAATTAGAAGATGTAGTAGCTTCTTTGCACTCTACTGGACTGCCCTAGCTGAGACTTGGGGCTGACACGGGTCTGGTGGGTGTTGCATCCCCATTGACAGCCCTCTGAATTTTGTGCGGACAAAAGAGGGGGGGGGGGGGGGGAGCGCGGTCTAGACCATGGAAGTTTAGCACTCTATGAGTCAGATGGCAGAACCCTAGCATATGCCAGGGTTCTAGTCTTCACAACCTTCTCTGTTGGATGGTAGATGAGTGCTGGTTCGAGCCTCACCTCCTCCCACCAGTATTTCCTGGCTGTTGAAATCCGGAGTTTATCATAATAGTACATCTGGTAAGTATTATTCGAAGTAGAATAAAAAAAGCATCCGCTTTTGTTTCTACAAGAATTCCTAATACTTACCAGATGTACTATGGCCCTGTCTCAGCCGCCCCGCTGATATGAGGCTGAGCTGCTTTCGCTGTTTGTCAAGGCAAATATAAGACGAATCTGACTGTGATTGGGAATTGACTCGGTACCTGCGGCTATGGTAATTCACGGACACGGTATGGGCAGGACCAGGAGAGTGCGGAGTTTTAATTGTTTATTTTGAGCTAGACTAGATAATAGGCATTATCATAATAGTACATCTGGTAAGTATTAACAATTCTCGTAGATACAAGATTGGATGCTTTTTTGATTCAATGGAGTTTAACTCTGGATTATATGCTGAATACTTTCAGTCAAATTGTTTTCAAAATATTCAGCATATAATCCAGAGTTAAACTCCATTGAATCAAAAAAGCATCCAATCTTGTATCTACGAGAATTCTTAATACTTACCAGATGTACTATTATGATAATGCCTATTATCTAGTCTAGCTCAAAATAAACAATTAAAACTCCGCACTCTCCTGGTCCTGCCCATACCGTGTCCGTGAATTACCATAGCCGCAGGTACCGAGTCAATTCCCAATCACAGTCAGATTCGTCTTATATTTGCCTTGACAAACAGCGAAAGCAGCTCAGCCTCATATCAGCGGGGCGGCTGAGAAAGTCAAATTGTTTTCAAAATATTCAGCAGGTCAAGAGATACTGCCCTTTGAAATTACTGTGGTGGCTCGCAGCAGGCAGACATTTATAGTCCAGTCAATCTAGGCCAAAAATATTTTAACCCGGAACAAATTGCAACAGAATTTTTTTACCTCGCCCAGTGTATAGGGGGGGGCCATCATGTACAACATATCAAAAGTCCTCCGAAATTCCAATAGGGGAAAGGGTAAAATTTGCATAATTATTACCAGATTTGGGCCATTTCACCTGAAAAATCCATTTTTATTTATTTCTTTAAAACCGGTATGTAATATATGTGTGACTGGGTATTTTTGGACTTTTTTAGTAATAAATGAATACGATTGACATATTCTCCACAAATTAAATGTATTGTGTTATGCCACTTGCATGAATTTACCTAATACCATCATTGATATTGATACAATACATATTATATTTTATTATGTCACGGTATTGTGTGTTTCTAAGCTAAGCTAAGATGAAATAGTATGGCATAGGTACCTGGTTTCTACTAATTGCATCTTGCATCAATTATCCAAGTCATCTTCCTCAATGAGCGTTATTGAATTCGAGCAACTGAGACCCTTACAGTCTTCGCAGGCGGATGTGCAGCTGAGCCCATGTTTTCTACAGGTGCATCTCTTTGATTCACAGCCAGTTTTGCAGCTGCATCTAAATGAATACAGTAAATCGTCAGGTGCTGCCAGCATGTCAGTCTTAACAGGCAGCATTTGGTGGTTGAGAACTTTCCAGCCCCATTCTGTTGGATCCATATCTCCAGCATCTCCTCTCCAAACTTGAATTTGGTAGTACACGCGAAGACTGTGAAACTTTGCGGATGCGGGTGTTGGTGGTAAATCTCGTGCTTCAACATACTTGGAACTTTTTGCAACCTTCTCCCTGAATCGCTTGTACCGCAAAGCAACTAGACTATCCATTGAAGTGCCATTGTATAGAATAAGCATTGCCTTCTCACCTGCTTTTATCACGTCATCTTTATTCGCATTACTCATTGTAAACACTTCAGCAATTTGAGAGAGTTCTTTGCAGCACTGGATTTTGCTGAGGGATGCACATTTTCCAATTCCATAAAGCCTAGATGTTGAGTCACAGCCAAGGATAGCATGGATAAATAACAGCTGTGAGCACAAACAGAACCCGAGTTTTTCCTTTGCCATTTTGATATTCCACAGTCGGGGTTTCTTTGCATTTTGCTTTGGCTCTGGTCTGAAAAATAGCTGACAGCCATTCATATCAGTATGGTATAGAAGCAACACCAGTAGGTCGGTATCGTCTCCAACAAGAGCAGTATTTGTTGACTTTGAAGCCAAGATAGCCGTTTGCGTAATTAAGACATCAGCATCACCGCTTGCCTTTATCGTTAAGCATCCAGCCTGTTCGAGAGATGAACTTAAGATTGATATGAACCGATGTTTGTTCTGCTTGTTACTAAGAAAATCAGGCTTACTCAGAGTTACAACTGTTTGCGGAGTCAGTACAACAGTTGCGCCTGATCCACGAGTTCGCCTCTTATGTGTTACATCTTTTATGTCTGGGCCTTGGTCATAACCATCAAAAACTACTGTAGCCTTTCCATATTTGCTTATGCAATATTTTACATATCTTTGACAAACATTTGCAAATGTCTCCACGCTGCTAAGGTAACCAGGGTTTGTATTGCTGTTCTGGGGGCGAGCCTGTGACTATACGTTCTGTCGGATGGAGTGACAGACGGACAGACTGATAAATGTCTATTAGACTATTTACTGGATAGACCGATGTTATTTTCTCTATTCTGAAGGTTGACTATAATTATTCCAGAGAGCGACAACAACGCAGTCTTAACTTGTACTTTGTTTTTCAAATTCAAATTCAATAACTTTACATAGCAACTTTATATATTCAAAATTCTACATAACTCTCTGCATTTACAAACTTACTCACTGACATGCTCCCCTAGCTCTCAACTCCTCTTTTTTTTAAATAATTTCACACATATATAGCATACTAGTTTCCAGGCAAACAAACTTTCACCATTCAAACATGTCTGTTCAATAATTTGTAAAAACATGAATTTTCAGCAATATATTCAATTAAATACAATCCTTAATAATATCAGGCTTAAACCTCATGTAGCTACTTAACCATTGTAATGCTGAATTTACTGAATTAAATTATTATTGCGGGCAGACTGGTCTGCCAGCAATACAGATTCCATTTTAGAATTATAAATTGTTAATATCTGGGTTCAGCAGTATAATGGTTAAATCTCTATATTTAAAATATATCCATAGTATGAGGATTTACCCTTTCATTCCAATGATGTACTAATTGTATTTACTTTTTATAACATTCATACAAAGCAACTATTGAATATTTTTCAAATAATTTAACAGAAAATGTTTGCTGCCTCTGGCAGCAACAACCTTCAATTAAATCATTTCCCAAATGTTCAGCAGAATAAGTATAACATCATAAATTGCAATACATATATGTATGCCGTAAGGCTCAAAGGGTTAATACTCTCTTGTGCTGGTTGTATGTTTCTTCAAACACAATGGGTCAATTAATGACTTATAGTAGCTGGTGGTCTGTAGAACTAGCAGATTTTTCAACAATTAAACAGTTCAATTATAACTGGTAATAAGTCCATGTAAATATGCTATTGTTCCTTGATGAGCTGCTTAGTGCCACTGACTTCAAACCAGTGTAGACTGTACACAATGGGTTTTTTTTGATAAAATTATTTTTACATTAAATATAAACAATATTATAATATAGTCAAATATTTCTTGGGCACGATAATTTCCTTCCGCTCCCGCTAATGCCAGTCCCTGGCATTAGAAAAATAAATAAAATTATAATCATGGCACTGTCAACGACTGTCCCTGAAGCTGGTCACGTCATGGCTCCTCAAGAATCTGGCATCTGTATAATGCTTCCATAACCGCATCACTTATAGATTTTCAACACATATATCCTACATACGCATGTATATAAATACATTATCTTCATTTAAAATATAAAACTATAAATCTGTAATCCATTTCATTTAGCGAATGTAGCACAATTTAGCTGATGCGATGATGGAAATTTCACACAATATAATTATCCCATGTAGCTCCAGTACATCATTCAGGTTCAGCAGCTGAAATGACAGTTCACAATAATAACACATCTGATGACTGTGCTGTAGTCGTTCTGACTGATTCAACCACAACTTTTCAAAACATGTTTAACTGGAAATGTTTCAGTCAGAATCACAGGAACATAGCAGAGAGCACTTGTCAACAAAATTATTTAATGTATTACCTGTATTTAATTCCTTCTATTATATTGACCTTTGTTATTGAACTTAATGGCTGAATGTTGACTATAATTTGATGACCTTTGAGTTTCATTCACTAATCTTTCATACTGTTCTTTAAGTTGCATATTTTCTAGTTGAAGATTTTTAATTCTTTGTCGCTGAGACAGATTTATATTGTGGAGCTCTGAAAAGGTATTTCGAAATTCAGTAAATTTGCTGTTGTAATCTTCCTTGTCCTTTTTTATTTGGTCCTTGTATGCATATATTTCTGTTTCTTGCTTAATTAGCAGTGCTTGCTTATCAATGCAATTGCATGACAGATTATTTTCTTCTGTTGGTGTTGTCTGGACTGACTTTTCATCAGATAAATAATCTGTCCATGTAGATGCATTGTGCGTATCTACAGAACAAGTGGCGGACATGGCTGAAGGAAGATTACAGGTTTCGGTTGCAACAGTAGCAGTGTAAGTTTCATTAGCAGCAGTCTGAGTTGATTTTGACACATGTTTTGTTTCTGTAAATTTGGAAGGATTAATTATTGGCTTTGAATCCAATCGTTGTTCATTTTTAGCACAATTAATTACACTTTGTGGTGATTTCCAAGCAAGAGACTGATTTATATTGCTTGAGAAATTTTTCTTTACAGGGCACGACAGGATTTTCTTAGAAGTCTCAAATGCACTTGCTTTTACATTTAAAGATGATACAAAATTGTCTTGTTTTGATTGCGAGTTCATTTTAGTATTCACTATTTGATATGGTGTAGTGTGTTGACTACGTGATTTCACTACACTATTTCTTGGCTTGTTAGCCATTTGAACAGAGGAATTCTTATTACATGGAGATTTCAGTTTCTGTATATTATTTTTAACATATATATTATGCCTATGGTGAACCTTAACCTTAGCATTAGAATTATGATGATTTAGTCTACCATTTAGGGGTTTACTGTAGCACATATTTTGTTTGTGACCAATTTTAGAACAAAACCAGCATCTGAAATTTTTATAATGACAAGTGTTTTCACTATGTGACCTGCTTTTCTTACCTCCACATCTCCCACAAACATGTTTCTTCCTGTTGTGGTGAGACATCTGGCTGGCACTGCTGCTGGTTGAAGGTCCTGGCTGACGAAAAACACCATGATACATATTTGAATTTGTGTTCCTTTTACTCACTGATTGCACTGGATTCCGCTGACTCATGCGGACAGCTAATGACGCTGACATATGCTGGTTTTGCACAGGTATCACACTTGGCATTGCTGGCACTGGATTCATTACGGATGTATGGCAACAACAAGTACATCCTGGGTTACGTATATCCATATCTAACACAGTTTTAAAGTTTATGGTCCTGACACACTCGCTTGGCTATTTAGATGATTATACTTGCTTGGTACTCTAGAAGACACATTAGATGACTACTCGCTTGGCTTGTCGAGAGGTTGGAAAAGTGTGTTGAAGAAATCTACTTCAACACAACCGGTCCTCCACCAAATTAAGGTAACCGGGGTTTGTAATGCTGTTGACTCTGGGGGCGAGCCTCTGACTATTCGTTCTGTCGGATGGAGTGACAGATGGACAGACTGATGAATGTCTATTGTCTATTAGACTGATGAATGTCTATTGTCTATTAGACTATTTACTGGATAGACCGATGTTATTTTCTCTATTCTGAAGGTTGACTATAATTATTCCAGAGAGCGACAACAACGCAGTCTTAACTTGTACTTTGTTTTTCAAATTCAAATTCAATAACTTTACATAGCAACTTTATATATTCAAAATTCTACATAACTCTCTGCATTTACAAACTTACTCACTGACATGCTCCCCTAGCTCTCAACTCCTCTTTTTTTAAAATAATTTCACACATATATAGCATACTAGTTTCCAGGCAAACAAACTTTCACCATTCAAACATGTCTGTTCAATAATTTGTAAAAACATGAATTTTCAGCAATATATTCAATTAAATACAATCCTTAATAATATCAGGCTTAAACCTCATGTAGCTACTTAACCATTGTAATGCTGAATTTACTGAATTAAATTATTATTGCGGGCAGACTGGTCTGCCAGCAATACAGATTCCATTTTAGAATTATAAATTGTTAATATCTGGGTTCAGCAGTATAATGGTTAAATCTCTATATTTAAAATATATCCATAGTATGAGGATTTACCCTTTCATTCCAATGATGTACTAATTGTATTTACTTTTTATAACATTCATACAAAGCAACTATTGAATATTTTTCAAATAATTTAACAGAAAATGTTTGCTGCCTCTGGCAGCAACAACCTTCAATTAAATCATTTCCCAAATGTTCAGCAGAATAAGTATAACATCATAAATTGCAATACATATATGTATGCCGTAAGGCTCAAAGGGTTAATACTCTCTTGTGCTGGTTGTATGTTTCTTCAAACACAATGGGTCAATTAATGACTTATAGTAGCTGGTGGTCTGTAGAACTAGCAGATTATTCAACAATTAAACAGTTCAATTATAACTGGTAATAAGTCCATGTAAATATGCTATTGTTCCTTGATGAGCTGCTTAGTGCCACTGACTTCAAACCAGTGTAGACTGTACACAATGGGTTTTTTTTGATAAAATTATTTTTACATTAAATATAAACAATATTATAATATAGTCAAATATTTCTTGGGCACGATACTGCCATGGAACACGGTGTAATAGAGCTCCTCCATCAAGCACATAGTGGACAGAATCTGGAAGGACTGCATCTTCATTTTGAATTAATTTCCACAATGCATCAGCAAGTGCCGGCTTATTTGCTTCCCATGGAAGAAATCAATTATCAAAGAGTGCGGGCGGATGAGTGCACAACTCATACTCAAAATAAGATGATGGATTCCCTTTTGATCCATTTGTAGCAATTAAACTGAGTCTTTGAAATAGGAGTTGTGGATCAATTTGTACACATTCATCATCAATCTTGGGAGATGTTTTGGATGCTAAGGTAATAGCTTGTCTCTTTCTCTGGAACGAAATGCTTGATACACATTGGCCACACATCGAATTAATAATTGATTCTCCAATATCTTTAGCATCGTCAACATTGACTGATTCATGTGCAGACAATCCACTAACAAGTCCTCTAAGAGAAGGGTCTGGTCCAAATGGATTCAGTTCACTAAGGATTTTGAGAATTTTGTAAGTATCATCCATATCATGCTTTATTCGAGATTGTGTGGAATCTTTGTGTTGTTCACTTGAATCACAGTTTACCCCAGAGAGCTCTTGCATTGCATTACACACATCTGCACATGCGGGCATAGACAACAACCAAACAAGACGCTGAAGTTCTGTCATTCCACGACCTTGTGTTAGACCACCACTTGACTTTACACTTCTCATAAGGACCTGCTCAATAACTAGATCAGTAGATAACCCTGCCCAATACCTATCACTTCGATGAATGACATGATGACCATTGAGGAAGCTGGTGTGTATATCTGGATGACTTTCAGGTATTTCTAACATCTTTTGTAAATATACATATGCAGACTTGGCGTACAGATTATGCCCAGCGGCTGCAAAATATGGAAGCATCTCACGAATGGTCTGAAGGTGCATGTTCCAATCACCAGTTCGTTCTGCCTTAATGAATTTGCGCAGAATGTCAACCAACTCCATATACAAAAGCCAGAGTCGTGCAGTCCTCTTATCTTTCATGACCACCTTCTCTGAGTCTAGTTTGTCCTTGACATCATGTAATGCATTTTCCGAGGACAATCTTGTAGCTACATACGGATTTTTGATAATGTCATCATAGAGCTCTCCAACTTTAACCAGACTTTTATTTAGGGAACTTTCAATCGTTTCATGTCCTGCAACATTATCATCATTGTCAAACAATTCTTTTGAATGCATTGCAGCGGAATATTCTACTGTGTCAACTTCAGCATCTGCAATTGTAGGTAGTGGTAGGTTGTATGCATTTGCAATCAAGATTGTACTGAGAGAAGCAAAAACCACGAGGTGTCCTCGAACTGCTCGAGAAATTGCCTTTCCACTAAGAATGTGTTTGACAGCATTCTCAGCGTAGACTACCTCTAGAATAGGCGCAAGACCGCTTCCTGCCATTAAGTGACCAATGCAGCCAAGGAAGCTCATCTCCATATGAAGACCTCCGAGTCGTAGAATAATTTGCTTTAATGGACTTCAGCTCGGCTCAATCTCTATGATAGTCATAGCTTTCCAAAATAAGGGCTGATCAAATGTAATCACGGGTGCAACATGGTATCGGTTTGCCTGTTCACAAACATAAGTCAAAGTGGAAAAGATGCAGGTCATGTTACTTGGCTCTAGATCTATCATCGGAAGGAAAATAACAGACGATTTACCTGGATAAACTCCTTGGTGAACAGTTTGCATCATGCCAGACCATGACTGTCTCCTTGAACGCAGAAACAAAGAGAAATCCCAGAGGATGTCAATGTCAGCTGTTGGGTCTGTTTGTTCCATCGCAGTTAACTCATTAAAGGTCAATGGGAAGTTCCTGGTATACTGAGACTCAAAGTTCCTGATACAGATCTTGCCAACTTGCTTGATATCTTCAGATGTTACATTTATCCTTGGAATAAGTTTGCACGAAAGGTTTCCTGGTGTAACAGATGCAATGATTCCCATTCCATGAAATGTATTATGCCCATCTATTGTGCAAATATTGTGATCCACATTGTCGGCAACAAACTGAATGAACTCGCCTGATAATGGCTGTGGTAGATCTCCACCATGAAGTGATGCACTGTGCTCAAACCTCTGTATCTCCGCGTATGAACATCCAAATCCGTGCTTGTACAAGGTGTCAACAATAAATCTAGATCCAAATTTATGGTGCATCTCACATGACAGCCCGAACTGCAAAGGTGCCAAAATAACTCTAGGACGAGTTCATTGCATAATAGCCTGTCCAACTGATGCCTGTTTCATTTCTGTGTCTTTTCCAGTAAACAAAATCCGCAATAATTCCCGCAGTGTCTCTGGTAAATAATTCAATGCCTTTACTGGATCGCTCATTTGCTCCCTTGATGGATAGCTTTCAGATGATGTGCATGAATCAATTAACTTAATATCGTGTCTAAGCAGTTTGGCCGCTGTCTGGATGATTAGCATGCTCTCTGATTTGGAATCCTTTCTCTTCTGTTCCTTATAGAAGTCGGTCAAAATAGTAGATGCTTTAGAACGAAAGGTAACAACGTTTGGCTTACCATTCACAGTGCTAATAAATATTTCATCGCCATAATTATCTTTTATTTTATCCTGCATGTATTTTGTACTGTATGCTTTATTCTCTTTATCATCGAGATACTCTTGCATTTTATTAACGAGGTCGTGCAGGGTCAGCTGCTCATCATCATTATTTTCAAGAAATGCCATTGTCGCACTAAATGCTCTTACTCTGTCCAAGTCTTCTGGCCTTCCATGTTTTTGGGATGAGCAAGATGAGTGCAGCTGAGGGATGTTTTTCATGGTTCAAAAATTTACGCTGCAGCTTTGATGGTATACTGCATTGAGAACGCATAAATCTGGCGTGAAGGCAAGCCGCCCAGCTACAAGTTTGCCCCATTCGTCTTTTCTCTGCTCACAGGCCTCGGCGATACTACATTGAAAGTCATGAGTACTTACTGGATAAATATCATAGCCACGTTTCTTTCCATCTTGAATTTTTGCAGGGTATCCGCATAGCAAACAATGTTCACTAAAATTGAATGTTGGACTTTCTGAACGGAGTGTTCGCATGGGTGGCGGAGATTGTTCAATTTTCTCTGCATCACGGGCAATCCGCTTGGGATCAATGAACTCCCGTCGACATTTTACATGAACCCTCTGTCCTACTTCAGCTATGACATCGCTTTCACGGGCTCTGCTAGCATTGTTAATACCGTCACAGCCTTTAACTCGAAGCTTAACAGTTTGTGAGCCATTTTCTAGGCTCTGGTTACAAATAACGCATGTATCTAAATCCATGTCCATATTCTGATTCAATTGTATAGAAATTTATTCAAATTGTGAGATAAATGTGAAAATTAAAATGCAATTTATTTTAGATAAAATTTTAAAAGCGAAAAACAAAATTAAACTTACTTTAAATATAATTTTTTTAAATTACCCCGGCCCTGTGCATACAACCATATTTAATCTGTGGTTTGGAGAATTTGTACAAGTGGTTCAAGGCAATATTGCCAATTGCTTACTGTCTTCCGTGACCATGAAATTCAGAGCTTAGACAACATTTCCACTTCGTTTATTTGCGGAATGAAGCAGGTAAGGGAAGTTTCATTATTCGGATAATGGCGGTAGCTAAATATGCGAATTTACACACTTTCCCATCGCGGGATTTTGGAGGACTTTTGATATGTGACACCTGGCAGTCCCATGAATGCCGCAGAAAAGAAATAAATTCTGTTGCAATTTGTTCTAGGTTAATTTGTAGTTTTACTGGACTATTAACAAATAAGGGACTCTTGATGATTTAATTATATTTAGTATATACATCTTTGCAGTTATTTCTGTTTGCACTTTCCACTTTAAGTAGAATGACATCAATAAGTACATCATGAATGCATATTTGAAGACGGGCTATGCGTTGTTGTATGAATTGTATGTCTTTATTATTTAATAAATATTTTAATGAATATTTTGAAACACATTTTTTTGACTGGCCGCTGTTGCTGCCATAGCAGCAACACCAAGTTAAATTAGTTACAAAATATTTCAACAGCTTAACTGTATAGTTTTCAGGAAATTGATTGTTAGGGCATTCAGGGATCGCTCAATCCCAACACAGCAACGTGTAGGTCGAGCTTAGCTAGAGGTGGTCGAGGCATAGCAGAAACTGGAAAGGTACATTTGCAAGCCATCTTGGATCATTGCATTGGCTAACAACCAAATGATCTAAATACGAACCAGGACATACATGATAGTAAATTTTATTGGGTTTTTAGCTCACCGGGACTGAAAATCCAAGTAAGCTTATACTGTGGCGACCATCTGTTGTCCATTTGTCATCCGTTAACTTTTTCTTTAAATGATACCTTCTCAAGAAGCATTGGGCCGATATGAATTATATTTGGCAGGAAGCGTCCTTAGGCCTTGGCAGGAAGCGTCCTTAGGCCATAGGGATCTAAGTTTATTCAAAGTAAGCCAATCAGCCAATTTGTTTAGCAGTGTAGTGACTATGCGTGTGTATAGTGTGTGTTTTAATGGTAAAATTTGTTCATGAAAAATATTTATAATAAAATACACATTTTCCAACCAAGAGAAGACGATGTTTGAAAATTTACCACTTCAATGGCTGGTTCATTTATTCAGCCTGGCAGTCCAGTAGTCAAATTTTCAAAAAGTGTTCTATTGGTCTGCGAATCGACATTCTCCACGACCTTTTCATAAGCTGTTTAATGGCTGGTTAGCTTGGCCATTAAAGGCTTATGACTAATCCTGGCCTCGGGGATATTTTGGCTAGGTCATGCAAAACTCAATACTGCCACCATCACCCACACGACCTTTAATGATATATTTAAGCCAGCATGCAGAAAAGTTACTTAGTGTAAAATAAAACAAACTTAACAAATCTCTTGAGATTAGATTTAACTGCTGAATTTCTGCAGATTATATTTTCCATTGGCGTTTAACTCCAGATATACTGAATATTTTGAGAGCAATTTGACTGAATGCTGTTGATGACTATCAAATTATTTTCAATATATACTCGGCCGGTCCACACTTAAAGCCTTATATCTAACCTAAAAATGAATATTTTGGAAACAATTTGAATGAATGTTGTTGGTGGCTAAGCCACCAACAACTTTCAATCAGATTGTTTTCAAAATATTCTGCAGTTTCAGAGTATAGTTACCAAGTGAACTGTTTGTCTTGTGACTTGTAGCAGTCAGACAGTTCATAAGTCATTACTTTTGCATGATTTTTGTCATACTTCAGATGCCAGCAATTCACAGATGTAGCCACCCTTCATGAGCGTGAAGTTCGACAAGCAGGAGAAAATGCCAAGCAGTCATATGTCACGGATCATCCTGAAGCTTCGGGAATTGATCTGATTTTCGATCCTTTAGCGCCAAACACTGCAGCACGCAGTACCAGCAGACGTTAATATATATTTTAAAGCGATCAGGACTTCTGATGATTGATGAAGAATAAAACTTAAGCTATAGCTAATCAATATTGTCCGAAGTTAATCACACACTCTGTTTGTCGATTCCTTCAATTTACAGAAATTGACATCCATTATATTTTGGAGATCAAGCAATTCCAAAAATGTTATGTAGCAACAACAATAAAATCTGTCCTTAGTGATACCTAACCCATAGTCCTGCCGCTAAGTGCTGTTGCGGCTAAGTAGCCACTTATCATGGCTAAGTACCTGCTAAGTAGGTGTTAAAATTTTATCGTGCAAAATTAGTTAGCCGCTATGTAGTGCCAACTCAAAATCTAATTGGTTAAGAAGGAGCCAATCAATGCCTTCCGTTTAGTAACTGCTAAGTTTGCCGCTAACCAATAGCTCAGTTTACCTTTAACTAGCCACTCAGTTTGTCACTCAAGTAATACCACATCTCTATGTCATATGTAGGCTAATGTCACAAACATAATGGACCTTTCCGGTTTTAGCTATGTCCCGCCCATCTCTAGCTAAGCTCCACCAACACATCGCTTGTGTTGGGATCGATCGATCTCTGAACACCCTGACTATCAATTTCCAAAAAACTACACAGGTAAGCTGTTGAATATTTTGAACCTAATTTAAATATCAAAATATTCAACAACATGTTTATTAAATAGCAAAGAATTACAAAGACATACAATTCATACAACGTTTCAGACTATTTGAGATTTGATGACGTTTATATGAAACCCTTTGACGTAATGATTGTGACATCATCATACATGCGCTGAGCTTATTATGACATCATACGAGTTCAGATGATGGATGGATACTCTGGAAAGGTGAATTGGGAGAAAATACTCCATCATGAACATGGAATAACCTATCGAGTGTATGAATTGTATGTCTGATGGAGTTACTATTTAATAAATATTCCTTTGAACATTTTGAAGTTAATGTGACTCAGGGAACCGTTGCTACCATATGCAGTAACGGAACCCAGTCAAATTAGGTTCAAAATATTCAACATCTTGTCTATAGTTACCGTGAAATTGGTATTCTGGGAAGTCAGGGTTTAAAGTATATAATTTGATGCGAACACCCGCAAAGCATGAGTGGAGCTTAACTAGAAATGGGCAGGGCATAACTGGAAATGGATCCGTCTTCATGATGACATAACCGGACATGATCATTTTGGTCTATCACAAAATTATGTAGCTGTTTCAGTTATATAAATTTTTGTCGGTAGTATGGATCCACTTTATCCATCCATCATATGACGTCATAATCAACTATGTGACATGTAGAATGACAACTATGTGACATATGGAATGAAATCATAATTAATGACATCATTATGACATCGATAAGTACGTCACAAACAGATAATTGAAGACGGACTATGCGTTGTACGAATTGTATGTTTTTACTATTTAATAAATATCCTGCACCGAGTCAAATTAGTTACAAGATATTCAACAACTTAGCTGTATCGTTTTCAGGAAATGGATAGTCAGGGCATTCAGGGATTGATGGATCCCAACACGGCGTAATGTGGGTGGAGCTTAGCTAGAGGTGGGTGGGGCATAGCTAAAACTGGACAGGTCCATTGAACTGCTACTGTAATACTATTGTAATGTTTAACTGTCTGACTGCTGCAGGCCACCAAACAATAATTTCAATGGGCAATTAGACTGGCTGTGCTGAATATTTTGAAAACAATTTGACTGAAAGCTGTTGGTGGCCGAGGTAAAAATATTCAGCATAGTCAGAGATAAACCCCGTGCAAAAAGTAGTCTGCTGATATTCAAAAGTCCAGACAGTTAACTCGGTGGTTCACATGCTTTCAGCTGCAGAACAGTCACATCATCAGCATCATATCATCATCATCATCACCACCAGCAGTAGCATCATCATCATCCGCAGCATCAGCAGTAGCAACATCATCATCCGCAGCATCAGCAGCCGCTGCTGAATAGCTTTATATTCTTCCCTTCTACCAATAGTATATACAGAAAGATTTTAGGATCACAATTTTAACCATTTAACCCTCAAATTTGGTCAGGAAAATTTTAATTTTCTCATAGAAAATGTCAATTTGCAGAGCGAGAGAAAACTATATTTGAAAACTTACCACTTGAATGACTGGCTCGGTTATCGACCGAGCCAGTCATTCCAGTGGTAAATTTTCAAATAGAGTTTTCTCTTGGTCTGCAAATGGGCATTTCTCAAGACCACTGCAGAAGCCATTTGTGGCTGATATGAGTGTTAAAGGGTTAAGCACATATTTGCTACACAATTTATATTATTAGCTCACATTTGCCAGAATGGCCAAGTGAGATTCATCGTCCTATTGCACGTCCCTCGCCCTTCCACTACATTCCCATATTGAGTACCGTGCTTGCATGCCTTTGATGTTTGCGCTAAGTTCACGAAGCTTCATGCATATTAATGAACTGGGGTCGGTCAACTTGCGCCAATGAGATTGCTCGATAAGAAATCAGGAAGTAGACAAATTTCCACATGTGCGTAAACCAAACTAGCGGTTTTTGTTACAGAAAACCGATCTACACATTTTCTGTTCCTCAGATACCTTTTTTAGAGCAAAACTATTGCAAACTTTTGCAAATGTCTCTCCAGATCAACAGCATCGTGATCGCCGTTGTTTTTGTGATTGTAAATTAGGTCACCAAACGAATCTGATTGGCTACCTCCAACCCACTAGCGTAATGTTACTTCACATAGCGAGAAATCACAGGTCTGCAAGTACGGCCTCGAATGGCGTAGCTATGTGAGTGGGCGTATGTTAGTACAATGAGAGAGCTTATGCCATGATAACACTCTGTCATCTGTCTATCCATCAACCTTTGCTTTAAAACATATCTCCTCCATAACTGCTTATGTAATTTTAAACCCAATTTGACTGGTTTCGAGGATTATATATGGTGGTAGGCTCACAAACATTTAATCTGCTGGTAAATTTTTTGGTGTCCATCTTCGATTTTCTGGACTCATTTAAAATTTCTACTCTAACTAATGGACAGATTTCTGTGAAACTTGAGTGGAATGATCCTATGATGAGAGGATTCAACGAGAATTTGATTGGCCAATTTTGTAGGTGGCCAAATTGGATTTCCTGAAAATTATCGGGACAATTTTTAACTGTCATCTTGTATTCTTTGCATGCAGCAGAGTGCTGCTTTCCAGATGATGTCTTTAACACTCCATAGCTTGATTGAACTTGGGTCCTGGGAAGACACCTATTGAGATTCATGAATCCATTTCCTCACTCAAGACATGTATGCTGATGTCATAATCATGACGTCATGAATGATTCGATTAAGCCCAACTTTAACACTTAATAGTCCGACACATTGTACAAATTTTATGTTTTTGCTATTTAAGAAACATGCGGTTGAATATTTTGAAACTAATTTGACTGGGCGCTGGTAGCAACATGGCCCAGTCAAATTAGTTTCAAAATATTCAACAGTTTACCTGAGTGTATAGTTTTCTAGAAATTGATAGTCAGGAAGTTCAGAGATCTATTGATCCCAACACGAGCGAGGTAAGGGTGGAGCTTAGATAGAGATGGGTGGGGCATACCTAAAACTGGAAAGATCCAAAATCCAAGATGGCCACCATTCGTTCTAATATTATATTTCAGTGTCTTATTTCTAAATTTAACGCTTTAGCCCTCATATCAGCCAAAAACGGCCTCTGCAGTGTTCTTTAGAAGTGTCCATTTGCAGACCAAGAGTAGACAATTTTTTTTAATTTACAACTGAAATGATTGGCTTGGATAACCGAGCCAATCATTCCAGTGGTAAATTTTCAAAAATATTCTTTTGGTCTGCAAATGGACATTTTCTATGAGAAAATTGAAATTTTCTTGAACAAAATTTGAGTTAAGGGGTTAAAGGATCATGTATGTTTAGACGCAAATCTTTCAAATGCTAATGCTTCAGGTGCGCATCTAATCCAGTAGAAATTGACATGGACCTGGACATTTTAGTTAACAGTCAAATTTTTGTTTTAATTACATCAGCATGACCTAAAATAGCTGCCAGAAAAATTCTCAAAAATTTGCACTTGGGGAAATATGTTTTTAGGGCAAATTAAAAATGGCCATCAAAATGCGGGTTAAAATTCAGGGAATATGTCATTTAGATAGACCTGACAATTCTGGGCAGGCTTACCAAAGAAAATTACTTTAAACTAATGATAAAGTATGTGATAAATACAAACTAAGCAACTTTTATGTGTAAATCTCTCAAAAACCTCTCAATAAACTTAGGAAATACAATAAAACCATACATAGCGGATGATTCATACTTCATCATGGTTTGAGCTGTTTTGGCAGTGACCTTTGCATTTACAGTGAATGCTACAGGCAATGCCTTTCTTGGAGCAGCTACATGATACACATAGACGTGTACTGCTAATAAACTGACATCGTATATCTATAAGTAGCGCCGGTGGTGCTGGCGCCTTGTCGGTGATGATTGAGGACACTGCTCCATCTTCTACCTTATATCCATATTCTTCCTTCTTCAACACCGTTTTTCGGTGGCGCCATGTACTGACTTGGTGATGTACATGAAGGCTATGGAAATATGCTGCTCTACAGGTGGGTGGCATGTGCTCAACCGGTACATGCTTAGAAGAAATGGCATTCAGGTATCTGAGATTGTCTAACCCCTGACTTTTCGACCCTCCACTGTACAAAGCTTTAATGAATTTTTCTCCAATTACATGTACATCTTCCTTTGATGCGGAGATGTCACCAAATATAACTACATCCTCTCGCAACTTTGGTGAAGACTAAAGCTTTTTAAGTTGCTTTACCTTGCCCATGCCATACAAAGCTGATGTAGTATCACAACCAGACATACTGTGGGCAAATGGCAGCCACATGCACAGCTCTCTACCTAAAATATCTTTAGCCACTGTAATCCATATCTTTTGTTGCCTAGTTTGTAGGAAGATATTTGAAGACATGCTTGCATGATAGAGTAGCAGAATCAAAATATCCGTATCATCGGCAACAACTATCGTGGATCGCTCTGGTTGTGACAGTTCTAATGTCTTTCTTACGATCACAACATCAGCATCACCTTCATCTCCAGCATGCTCTACCTCAACACTTGCATTTGTTAAATGTTCTTCCAACTAATTTATGGTACTCTGCTTATTGTGTGTGTTTGACAAAAATGCAGCCTTGTTTCCTGGAACAGGTGTGTTGTTTTGAACCGCCACATCAGGGAGATCTGGTTGATTAACTCGCCGCCTCTTCTGTTCTTGGTCCTTTGTTGTTGGTGCATTATAGCTATCAAAGATTACGCATATCGGCACCCCAACCACTCTAAAATGTATAACCGCAGACAAATGAGCTACATACAGTTTCCATCGTCCCGATCTTTGGCCAACCTATCCAATGTAAAGGTGCGCAACCATCAAATACTCTTGCTGCTGGCTCTGGGATCAGTTGCTGTACAATCGCAGTGTCCATGTCAACTATGTACTTTGCCAGTTGTGACTTTTGGGATTTCCTCATAGTATCATCATCGTGGAAAAGGGCTGGACATACTGTGGCAAGTTCATATTCAGATATACTTTTATCTAGAGGGCCGGAAACATAGGCGCTAGACATTAAGCGATGGTAGAGTTCTTGAGAAGACATATGAACGTCTTCGCTTCCGACTTTGACCACTTTTCGCATGACAGCAAAAGTCACAACTTGGTCTGTTCTTTTTAGGATAATATCACCAAACTTTCTTTCATTTAACTTCTCGTGAATTTTCTGGCCAATGTTAATTGCATCATCAACAGTAACACGATGATCTGCAATTAATCCTGTAGCAATGTTTCTCAACTGCTGCTCATTAACAGTGAAAGGATTGTGTTCCATAAGAAACAATTTAAGCTTCCTCATTTCTTCTAGATCGCGGTTCATGTTTGCTGGGTGAATTTCCCTATGCTGTTCTGACCATGTTCCCATGAATGTGTCAGTGTGTACTGTGCTATAATATGTGCTGTGAGGGGCCATTTTGTTCTAGGAGAATCCTTGTGTGTTATGTTGATCAATCCTCCTTGAGTTTTTCCAGCTCTCATAAGGCACTGCTCAATGGTCATATCCAACCATGTATCACTCCAATACACTTTTTCATTTCTACGGACAGTAAAGTATCCTTCGTGCATGGGCCCTTCAAGGCAGGGCCATAGAATGTTGAAGATAAAGGCGACAACATTTCGTGTAATTGCTATGCCCAGTGGCAGCAAATAATGGCATCATTAGCTGTGTAGCTTTCAGATGGAATTGCCAGTCACCAGTACGTTCAGCTCTGATGACCAACCTTACAATTGCTACAAAGTCCATGAATAAAGACCATAATTTGCCTGTTGTGGACTTTTCTATATTGTTCGTCAAATCACAAACTTGCTTACATAGATTTTGCAAATGTTCATTGTTACAAACATCATCTGGTGAGATATCATGTGACATGAGTTCGTTACATAGATTGTGTAGCTGTGACCACATGTCATCTGTTGCCATATGGTGTTGAGTTTCCTGTGTTGTAGCAATTTCATCTTCGGTTGGCTGTTCATTTGATGAGCTATAACTATCATCATCAACGTTGCTGTCTTCATCTTGCAACTCGGAGAGTACAGATTCATCATATGTGTTACATGAGATGTTGTCAGCTGTACCGTCGTTAAAAAATCCATCTTGTGGTTCAATTAACAGAAGATGCAATTCATCATCTGTCATGAGACATGCCCTCAGTGTCTTTGTGTAGGCTTTTCCCTCCATAATTTTGGGGAGAGAGTTCCTAGCATAGACAGTTGCCCACAAATCATCTAGCCCACTCCCCTCCATGATCTTACAGCCAGCGCCAAGAAAAGACATTAGTTGGTGGAAACCACCCAGACATATGTACATATTTGCAAACTGGATGGAGTTGTCTTGCTTAATTTTGTGGCTTTTCAAGTACAACGGTTGGTCGAATGTTATTGTTGCACAACGCGTCCCTGCTTTTCTGGCTTGTGACTGCACACATATCATAGTGCTATAAATAGCTTCATTTGTTCCTGGATTCAAAGGAATGATGGGGTTGTAAACTATTGCAGTACAGTGGAAATTGTCACCTGTAGTTACTTTAGACATAAAGCCCTGCCAGTTTGGTGGTTGAGCTGTGAGAATGCTAGATAGAGTACAGCCACAGTATGTCTAATCCGCTATACTTATCAATAGATAAGCTGATAGGCTTAACGTCTTTGATCTTCACATCCGACATTAGTGATTTAGTTTTATTATACATGAAATTATTTTAAGTAGAGAGTGTGTCAAATACGGCAATACAGCATGGGTTACTGTAAGCACCAATAGTTATCGGTAAGACTAATTTCATTAGTTAACAGTATACTTATTAAATTATACATGTTTTTTTGTATTTCGCACGTCATGTTATAAGGGTTAAAAAAAACATGTTTCCCCAAGTGAGAATTTTCTGTGTGCACTTAGGACAGTCATATGAAGAATCTGACACCAAAATGTGGATGTTAACTAAAATGTCCGGGTGCACCTATTTTCTCATCAATTTCTACTGGTCTAATCACAGGCCATATTTTTGTTTTAAAAATCTTTAGCAGATTGGGTTAAAGCTTTTCTTTGTTTTTGTTTTCAATTTGCAACTGCAGGTATAAGTCGGTTTGTTTGTATCTGCCAGTATTTTAAATTATTGGCATTTCCAACAAAGCTGTCTTAAAATTGCAAATAGCATGTCATACTCTTTTTACGATATGTAGATTTAATATTCCTAATAAATATTTCTCTTAATATATTAAGGATAAATTAAGTTATGTATTTGTATATATAATAAACATGACACATATATATATATATATATATATATATATATATATATATATATATATATATATATATTATTGTTATAGACTATTTGTTGACTATTTTAAATGATTAATGGTGCATATTCACACCAAAATGCTTCAAAATTAAAGTGTTCAAATTACTTTTAGAAGCTTAAACTGTGTGTCTAAATGTAATGAAATGAAATAAATCTTAACATATGCCGATTTCATTACGTATATATTAATAAAAAAAATTTAAGTTGTGAAATTGAATTGTAGACACAAGTCCCTAATTTCACAACTAAAAAATTATATTATTTTTATGAAATAAAACCACCATCCATTAAGATTTATTTCGTTTCATTACATTTAGATACACAATTTAAATATCTAAAAGTATACAATTTTAGGTTTTATATTCAAGCAATTTGGTGCGAATATGTACCTTTAAAGTAAACCTCTATAAATCACACACGTATGTACACACACACACACGCACGCACACACTTACTGCATGGGATTATGTTTTGCTCTTCTTATATTGGCTGTTTGTTGACTATTTTAAATAAAGCTATATATTTTTGTTGTTATTTATACCTTACTCCACACATGCACACTGAAAGGGAGGGTGGGGGGGGGTGTTGAGGTTGGGTGGGTGGGCGTGTGTGGTTGGAGTTGTTATGTTTTTTATATGCATGTAAATGAGCAGATTTTGGTTTCATCATTAATTCCGAATTGGTCCAAATAATAGTAGACAGGATAATGGAGGATAATGAACCTTTACAGTTTTAGCCATGCCTCACCCATCACTAGCTATGCTCCACCAACACCTCGCTCGTGTTGGGATCGCTCGATCCCTGCACTCCCTAACTATCAATTTCCGAAAAACTATACAGGTAAACTGTTAAATATTTTGAAACTAATTTGACTGGACAGAATGTTTCTTAAATAGCAAAAACATACAATTCGTACAACGTGTAAGCATTAAAGATGGGCTTAATCGAATCATTCCTGACGTCAATCTAAGAGAGTGAAATAAATAAATCATTTATTTCATGTTTCCATGTCTGCGTTGATATTGGATGGCAAAGTGTACCACTTGATCCCGGTCTCCCCTATTCAAGTGTTGTTTCCATATATGCTTTTGATAATATTGGTATAGGAGAGGAATATACGTTCCCCGGAGTTTGACAATATCGGTTTTCCCATAGATGTATAATTCGGGGGGGGGGGGGGGGGAGGGTGTGGGGGGGGGGGGGGGGGGGGGAGAAGTGGGAGATGTCTCGGGCAAAGTAATATTGCATATAGTGACATGTTTACTTTGCGTAATGAGGTTTCAATACATTGGGGAGGTGCAGGGAATGGTGATCGTCCAATTTAAAGTTCGATCACTGGTCAGTTGATATGGGTATAACTAATTGAATTGGTTGTTATGTAGGAGAGGAGGTAAGGATCTATTTGGTCTTGGCATAGGGATGTGAAAATAGTGCGTTGGCCGGGACTGGTCATTCTGTTTCCTAGCTAACCATCAACATAGTAGGTTGAAATAACGCTTTGTATGGAAGGGTGACATGATTCCTGACAAGTCAGGCCGTAGTGTCCAATTCTTGGGTGAGTCAAATAGATCTAATGTATATTTGTATGGTAGATCTTTCTTTATTGTGATATTTCGCCGGGCACAAGCTCTATCTGGGACGTTGAAGGTTGGTGAAGTTTTTTTTACAATTTGACTGAATATTGTTGCTGCCAACGGCGTCAACCATTTTTGATCAGATTGTTGTTAAGATATGCAACATATCTGGCTTGGATTAGAGCAGGGCTGCGGGTGATTTTGTGGCACTCATGTTTGCATGGGTAGGTTCACGTATATAGTCCAAAAAAATTAAGATGTTGCTAGGGGTGCGTTGCCTGTTGCTGCCTAATGAACTGTTGTTGGTGGGTGTCGATGTTGTATGCCGTATAGAGGGGGAGGAATTTCTCATGGAGGTGGGAAGGGGTGGAGGGCAGTCTGTAAAATAAAATCTCAAAACGATAACCAGGAAAATTTTTAAATAAAAAATATTATGATGAAACTGAGACTTGTTGGTTTATTGGCCGCTCACACCTAGATGTATTTGGGCCATGACTCGCTCTGAGAGGTGCTTCCCCGAAGGGTTGCATTGCTCCCCCGAAGGGTTGCTATAAGCAAGTGTTAAAACTGAAAAAGTCGAAAAATTAAGTTGTTGATGGGAGTGTGTTGCCTGATGTTGCCTAATGAACTGTTGTTGGCAGATGTCGATGTTGTATGCCGTGTTGAGGGGGTGGGAAGTGGAATTACTTGATTTCTCATGGAGGTGGGATGGGGTTGGAGGGCAGTCTGTAAAATAAAATCTCAAAACGGGAATCAGGAAAATTTTCAATAAAAAATATGACGAAGCTGAATGATAATACTATCAACTAAGAAGAAACAAATTAAAACAAGCATTCTGTAAGTATTGCTTTGCAATACATGTTTCCTACCTGGTGATATAAATATTTAGAGATTAACAGCCAAAAAATCCATTACAAATTGACAGAAGCAGCTGAAACTCACTTTATCTGTAACTTCTCATAGCAATAAACCAAATTTCAGTTATATATGGTGAAGGAGAAGGAAAAAGTCTTGAAAGTTGATATGTTTGTATTTCATAAGTCGAAAGTGGACATAACTCCATCAAAAATTATGCAAATGCCTGAGACTCGAACTTGGCCTGTAATTTCTGACAATAAAGTAATGTACCAATTCTCAGTTAAATATCTTGAAAGACTGAGAAAAAGGGGGAAAAAAGTCTTGAAAGTTCATATGTTTGTATTTCATAAGTCGAAAGGGGGCATAATTGACGAAAATGTCTGAAACTCGAACTTACTCTGTAACTCCTTATACTAAAGCGATGTGCCAATTTTCCCTTAAATAGCGTAAAGGATTGCGAAAAAAGTGCGAAAAGCTAATATTTTTCATCGAAAGTGGACATAACTACATCAAAAATTGATGCATACCCCTGAAACTCGAACTTGGTCTGTAACTTCTCATAACAAATGGGGCATAACTCCATGAAAAATTGACGAAAATGTCTGAAACTCCAACTTGCTCTGTAACCACTTATACTAAAGCAAAGTACCGATTTTTCCTTAAATATCTTGGAGTGCGGGAACATATTTTTCATATTTCCTAAGTCGAAAGGGGGCATAACTCCATCAAAAATTTACGCATACGACTGAAACTCGAACTTGGCCTGTAACTTCTCATAACAAAGCAATGTAGCAATTCTCAGTATAATATCTTGAGACTGCGAAAAAAAGTGCGGAAAACTAATATTTTTCGTAGTTCATAAAAAATTGACGAAAATGTCTGAAAGTCGAACTTGCTCTGTAACTCCTTATATTAAAGCGATGCACCGATTTTCGCTTAAATATCTTGAATGAGTGCGAAAAAAATTGCAGAAAGCTGATATTTTTCATATTTCCTATGTCGAAAGGGGACATAACTCCATCAAAAATTACACATATGCCTGAAACTCAAACTTGGTCTGTGACTTCTCATAACAAAGCAATGTAGCAGTTCTCAGTATAATATCTTGAAAGACTGCGAAAAAGGTGCGGAAAATTAATATTTTTTGTATTTCATAAGTCGAAAGGGCCATAACTCCATGAAAAATCGATGAAAATGTCTGAAACTCAAACTTGCTCTGTAACCCCCTTATACTAAAGCAAAGTACCAATTTTTCCTTAAATATGTTGAAGGAGTGCGAAAGAAAGTGCGGAACGCTGATATTTTTCGTATTTCTTATGTCAAAAGTGGGCATAACTCCATAGAAAATTGACGGATACGCCTGAAACTCGAACTTGGTCTGTAACTTTTCATAACAAAGCAATTTAGCAATTCTCTGTATAATATCTTGAAAGACTGCGAAACAAAGTGCGGAAAACTACTATTTTTTGTATTTCATAAGTCGAAAGGGCCATAACTCCATGAAAAATCGATGAAAATGTCTGAAACTCAAACTTGCTCTGTAACCCCCTTATACTAAAGCAAAGTACCAATTTTTCCTTAAATATGTTGAAGGAGTGCGAAAGAAAGTGCGGAACGCTGATATTTTTCGTATTTCTTATGTCAAAAGTGGGCATAACTCCATAGAAAATTGACGGATACGCCTGAAACTCGAACTTGGTCTGTAACTTTTCATAACAAAGCAATTTAGCAATTCTCTGTATAATATCTTGAAAGACTGCGAAACAAAGTGCGGAAAACTACTATTTTTGGTATTTCATAAGTCGAAAGGGGGCATAACTCCATGACAAATTGACGAACATGTTTGAAACTCCAACTTGCTCTGTAACGCCGTATACTAGAGCGATGCACCGATTTTTGCGTAAATATCTTTGAGTGCGAAAAAAAGTGGGGGAAGCTGATATTTTTTGTATTTCTTAAGTCGAAAGGGGGCATAACTACATAAATAACTTGACACATATTCCAGAAACTCGAACTTCGTCTGTAACTTATCATAACAAAGCAATATACCAATTCTCAGTTGAATACCTTGAAGGGCTGCAAAAAAAAGTGCGGAAAACCAAATGCGACAGACAGGCGGATGGAGTGCAAACCTATAGCCCCCCCCCCCCCCCCCCGGTTTTACGGGTAGGGGACTAATTATGGCCTGTGATTAAATAAACAAGGAACAGGGAAAATTAAACTTGAAATCCAGTGTTTGTAAACTAAATATCCAAATTTAACTTAGAATTATACCCTGTTGCTATTAAAAATAATAAGTCGAATGCACGTGGCGCTATATGGGAGTTAAATGGGCCTAATAGTCACGTCGTCAAGTCACTAAAAATCCTTTCATACTTATGATAAAATGTTGTTCCAGCGTTGGGCGAGAGGGGAGCAAAGCAGAGCGACAGCATTTACATCAAAAGCAAAGCAACGCCAATCATGTCCATTTTTCGTGTTTCCACCTCCATACACCAACGTCGTCGTCATTGCATCCTCGGCCGAATTGTCACAGCAGATAGAAGCAGCAAGCAAGTAGCGTCAACACTCCACTCGACCAACGGCATCTCCAGGGCGGGTTGATTGCGGCTCAAAGATAAGCCCATTGATCTATATACTAACTGGATTGGCCACACAAGCACAAATTGTGTGACAAAATCGTTCAACAGCGCCTTTGTGATGTCACATGACGTCATTGATCTATTCACGTCATCGTTTACGTCATAATATACCATTACGCGATATTTTGGGCATTCCCCATAGATGTGTGTGGTATTTTCCCATATGACTGGTGGTGAATGACGTAGTTGTTAAAGGGGCGGTATAGCTGACACACTTTCCGGGAGTAAATCCCGCACAGATCCCCCCCCCCCTCCATCTCCTTGCGGGTTGGTCTTATTTTATTAACCACTATAAAACATACTTAACGTTCTAAATCAACTAATCTGCATTTAGCTACCAGAATAAGATTTGTATGCTTGCTTACATTCCTCCCCATGCCTATTCCTATTTATATATACCCTCAACCAGGCTACTGGTCGAGTACACCTCCAATCTATAACCTGATATAGACTGGCACCAGTCTGTACTCCAACCCTGGTGACGCCTGTCACTAAGCATGCCTGCGCATGCACATTGGAGCCCAAATAGGAAACGGATTCACTTTTCTAAATTTAAGTGCCAAATATTAGACAGATTCTCAAATCATTCCCACGCAGCGTGGTTGAGGCCGGGTCATAGTGATTAAACGATAAGTATATTTTATATTCGTTAATAAAACAACAGAGCAACCCACAAGTGGGGGGTTGTTATTACACCACAAAAACATCCATTGCCATTCGATCACTACTTGCTAATCCCGTAGATTTGGTCAGTGCCCCACTTAAATCCATGGTGGGTGGAGATTTGAGAATCTATAAACAAGGATAAAAATTAAACAAATATCCAAATGTTAATAACATAACATAATAGTGCACCTTAATTAATCACACCGTGATTATCAAACATGAAAAACTAAACTTAAAGAAATAAATAAAAACCAAAGAAAACTCACCATTTCACGCAGACGCACAGCACAGTCTTCGGCTTTTTTAGTTAAAAACGTAATATTCCTAAAGAAGGAGGCCACTGCACTATGATCCTTTAAATAAAATGAAGTAAAAGTAGACTCAGATTTCCAACCTGCGACCTGCATAACTTTGTCTAAAGAAGAGCCAGCGAACAGAGCAAAGGAGGTAGCCATACCCCTAACATCGCGAGCTTTAATATGAGAAAGATTAACTTGTTCAGGAGAAGCAATCTCGTAACAAAGTTTGATGTTCTCACAAATCCATCTGGCAATCGTAGCCTTAGAAACTGGTCTGGCTACTTCCTCCGCATACGAAACCCAGAAATGGGACAGATCAGATCTGATCGGTTTAGCAGGGAATCGGTTAGACTGTCTTCGATAAAAAAAATCCCTTCTGAGATATAAGACTAAACCGTCCCCAGATACGATAAATGTGTCCTTTTCGGCTGAAAGATCATGAATTTCTGAACGTCTTCTAGCAGAAGCAGAAGCAACAAGAAAAACAGCCTTAAGAGTTAAAATCAAGAGGTTCAAAATGGTGACCTGCCAACACCTGAAGAATCAAGGCCAAATTCCAGGAAGGCAAATGCTTAGCTACTGGAGGACGAATATTGCCCATTCTTCTGATAAAACCATTAAGAATCTTCGTGTCCTTAACATCAGCATTCAAAAGACAAGGAAGAGAAGATGCCAAAGAAAATCTATAACCCCTAACTGTGTTAGCAGATAACTGTAAAGAATCAAGAGATAAGATAAAAAAATCTAACAGAATCGGGCACGAGATCATGAACTGCACACCATTCTCTAAACATTTTAAGTCGACCCTTGTAAACTCGTCGGGTCGACTCCCTACTGGCAGAATCTATAATCTCCTGAGATCTTGAAGAAGCTTTGACCTCAGGGACTTGATGCTTGAAATCCTCCAAACACACACAGGCTGAAGATTTATGGATTTGGATGAAAACACGCTCCCCTTATTTGAGAAAGAAGATCTGGGGAGACTGGAAGAAGACGAGGGAAGTCTACCAGGAGATCGAGAAGATCCACAAACCAGATCCATTTTGGTCGAAAGGGAGCTATCAGAAGAATTTTGCAAAACTGGTCCTTGACCTTCAAAACCAAAGGAATCCGGATCGTTGGAGGGAATGCATAAGCGAACATTCCTGTCCAGGACTGAGACAGGGCGTCCACCGCCAATGCCTGACTGTCCGGAAAAGGAGACATGAAAGAGGAGATCTGGGCATTTAGACCACTCACAAACAGATCTACGTGGGAACGATCCATGAGATTGAAAATCAGGTCTGAGCCTTCCTCCTAGGGGAAGAATTGGGACTCTTAATAGATGAAAAATCTCTTCATTGAAGGTTTAGAAAGAGAAATCTGAGCCTGAAGATCCCTAGAGGCTATCAAGTGCTCAAGACTCAGACCGAATAAGACTAGAAGACGACTGGCCAAAAATATCCTGGCCAAAAGGAGCTGAAATAAGACTACTCTTAAAAGAATTGGAAATATTCACGTCAGCAAGCCTCCTAGACCTCTGATGTAATAAAACGTAAATATCTGCAAACGGAGTTAAGGTACCATAGAAATATCGGCCAAAGAATGAAAAACCTCGACAGTGACCTGCTCGCCTCTCTCTTGAGCCTTAAGAACAGCTTCTGAAAGCAACGCAAGAAAATTAGCCAACTTGAGCTGAGATCTGCACACAGACTCCCACTTAACAAGCTCGGAAGAGGACTCGACCTTAGAAGAATCCTTAACATGAGAGGAAAGAACTTCCAAGGAAGGACCAGAGAGAGACTGAGTAGAGAAAACTTGCAAATAATCCACCTTTGGGATCTGAACGGGAGCATCAAATTTAGGAGTAAGAGAAAATTCCGTACAATTAACATCGTTCACAAAGAAATCTAACATGTCAATCACCAAATTATAGATTGGAAGAACCTGAGGAGACAAGGAAGAAGAATCGGAAGATGAAAGAGCCGACCCAAAAGAAGGAGCGTCTATAGAAAACTGGTCCTTAAAAGGAAGGGAAAGAGTAGAAGCAATCCACCTATTAGCCAGGGACCTGTCATCCGAAGAGGCCCCCCTGACTGGACAAAACCTCTTCAGATCCCTGGCCCTGACCGACTTGGTAATAGAAGAAATAGATGAAGGATTAGGAGAGGAAGAAGAAAGATGATGAGAAGAGTCACCAGAGGCCATAGAATCAACATTTCTAGAAGAAAGGAGAGCAAGGCCTCCTAGACGCTTGAAGAGAAGAAACAGGCAAAGAATCAGAAAAAGATGAAAATTTATCAGAAGGAATGGGATCAATGGCATTATCCTGACCAGAGGACATGGGAAAATGAATCGGGCCACTAGCGGAAAACTTCGAAAGAATTGAGAAACGAACCGACATGGAAGAACGATCAAGGGCAGTGTCCCTAACCACAGAAAACAAGGAAAAATACAAACCAGAATCAACAATTTGAAACTCTGGCTCCGATGAGAGAATGACAGAAACAATCGGATCAAGGTGATCAAAGGAAGAAGAGTATCCTTGTCCCCTTGGATAACACAAACGAGAGTCTTCAGATACGACTTCCCAGATCGAGTAGCTCCACACTGAGGAGGGAGAGGGATGGATCTCCATGCACTCGCCGGTCATGCCATGTTTTCTTACGCCGGTGTGCGCTGGATGAGCTCTACGTAGAGAGATGGTGAATTTTTCTTCCCCGGAATCCTAGGCAAGGCCAGATCCAGTAGCAAGGCTAATTCACGGCCTAACATTAACTGCGCAGGGGCATAACCCGTGCTGGAATCTACTGAAATGTAGTATGCGATGAGCACATATTGGAGTCCTTCGTCAACATTTCCGCTAGCCTACAGTTGAATCCTTCGACCATACCGTCGCTGCAGGGATGATATGATGTAGTTCTCGTTTTGATGATATGGAACAATTTGCTCAGAGATCAGCCGGCTCTCAAAATTACTTCCTTGATCGGAGTGCAGCTCATAGGGCATTCCAAACCGGCAGAACACATTGCTTGCCAAGACCTCTGCTACTGTGGCTGCCTCTTGGTCTGGCCGAGCGAATGCTTCCACCCACTTCGTAAAATAATCTTGTAATACGAGGATGTATTTGTTTCCATCATCCGTCGTATTCAAGGGTCCAAGCACATCAAAATCCACTGGCTCCCATGGTGCACCATCTATCTTAATCTGAAGAGGTGTGGAATGGTGCTGGCCAACAGCACGTCTTTGACATGGGACACATTTGGCAACCAATGCCTTTACACTATCGCAAATTCCGATCCAGTTGAATCTGTTTTATCCGCGTTAACGTTCATTCCACAGCTAAATGTCCGGCGTTATTGTAATATTGTTTCACGATAACATTCCGAATCACCAGGCGGTTATTAATGTAGAGAACGCCTTACTGTATGCGGCATTCCTCAAACCACTGGTAGTAATACTTGGCTGTTGTGGATAGTGGTAACACATTCCCGGGTAGGGCGTACACCCTCCTGGATCCATGCGTATATATTTTGTCTGCGCATCTGTTGCTAGTTTGTGAGCGACTTTCTCCATGTTCCACTCTGTGCACCACAATTCGGGGAACACCGGAGATGGCTGTGTTGTATGTGTCACGGTGGTGACTACTTCGGGTTCATCCTCTAGCCCGATTCTGCTCAAGGCATCCGCATTTTCATGCAGTTTGCCGGGTCTATGAACCACGTTGAAGTTAAAAGCCTGCAGTGATTCCTGCCACCTGGCCCTCCGGATTTGTACGGTTGTGGAGCCAGCATAGGGAAGCGTGATCCATACAGAGAGTAAATGGAGTACGCAAACGATAACCCAATACCTGCTTCATTCCATCACCATGACCTGAGATAGAACTGGGCCAATAGCATAAGCTGACGCATCAGTGTCCAGGATGAAATCGAGGTTAGGAGCGGTCGTCAAGACTTCCTTCAACACCCTGAAGGAACCTTCACACTCACTCGTCCACTCAAAGGCTCGATCCTTTTCGGTGATCTTGAAGAGAGGTGACGCAATCTCACTGAAATGACGAATGTATCGACGATAGTATTGACAGAGACCAAGGAAGCTCCTAGTTTCCGTGACAGACACGGTGGTCTGCCACTCCGCCATGGCTTTTGTTTTTGACGGTTGGGTGGCCACTCCATCACCGGATATGACGTGTCCCAGGAACTCGGCGCTCTTTCTGAAGAGATGGCATTTCTTTAGTTTGAGCTTCAAGTTAGCTGTGCAGAATCTTGACAGCACAGTGTCTAAATTGGAAAGAGTTTGCTCAAACATTGGACCAAAGACGATTACGTTGTCAATGTAATAGACGGATTTTCCATTGCAGGGAAATCAATACCTGCTCAATGAGATGCTCGAAAGTTCCAGGAACATTGCACAAGCAGTAGGGAATCTTGCAGAACTGAAAAAGACCATCTCGGCATACGAAAGCAGTCTTTTCCATGTCAGCCTCATCCATGGCTACCTGCCAGTACCCACCAGCTAAATCAAGGGTACAAAACCACTTGACTCCGGACAAGGAATCTAAGGCCTGATCTATTCGAGGTAACGGATAAGCGTCCTTGACACTAAGATCATTAAGGCAGCAGTAGTCTATACAATACCGCAAAGATCCGTCCTTTTTGCCTGATAGTACTATGGGACTGGCCCATAGGGATGCTGATGGCTCAATTATTCTGGTCCGCAACATGTTCTCTACCTGTTGGTGTGCCTCTGCCTCTCTAACGGGTTGACGTACAGGGCAGTTGTATCCGGTGTCGTACTAGATGAGTTTCTCTGAAGTCCATGTCTCCTGATGAGAAACTATTGCGATATTTGTGAAGTAATTTCTGTATTTGTAATTTTTGGGATTGCATCAATCCAACTGTGGCACGCAAATATAGTTCATGTAACTGTTCAGGCAAATCATCAGACGTTGTGGTGGTGTTTGCGGTTGGGGCTGTTTCTACTGATATCACATCCACCAAATTGCCACAACAGACTACTGGTTCAAGTGTTATTGGGTCCGCAGTGCCATTGAATACTCTGAAGGGTATATGATTGTTGTTGATACTGTCCACGATGATGAGGAACTGGCGCATTGGGGGGGGGGGGGGGGGGGGGGGTTGCCGAGCATGTATTCAGGGTCAGCTTCCAGCATGGCTGTGTGTGTTGTTTCCTAATTGTGGTGCAGTGGCCCACAAGATCCTTTCTTGTCCCGGCTCAACTGTGGCGGTGGTCACTAATATCACTGCACATGTATAATATAATGACGATTCTGGTCCAAGGGGTATCTGTCGGCCGTGTATGTCTAGTTCCTGTTGTTTACAATGTATGACACCTTCGCTGGCACTGAGGAAATCAGAACCAGGCAGGGCATCGTTTTGGATGGAGGCGATGACAACTCGCTGTATGAATTGCACCTCCTCTATCTGTATTACGAGGTTTACTACGACAGCCACGTGTACTCCTGTTCCCGTAGCTGTTTGTAAAAAGATATTTATAGGCCTACGGGGTGGCTTCTTATGAAGTGGGATGCTCTCATATAAGCGCTTGTTAAAGACAGTGATGCAAGCTCCAGTGTCCACAGCGGCAATTCCGCTAAACAGACAGGCACACTTGTATATCACTTTACGGTGAGCCTGCAGAAGAGTCTCCAATGATACCATTTGAGGCAGTGATGGTACGGTATCATTCTGTATATAGTAGGCTTGTTTTCGAATAGCTTCCATGAGTGCTATCGGTGGCTCAGTGAGGAAAGGGACAACTCGCCGTTGCTGCTGCTGTGATTGCTTAGGTGATGACGGAGTCGGGGTAGCGGTGGTGGTGGCGTTGTTGCTGATTCTGTGTAAGCTGTATTGGTGTATACTGCAGTGTGGAAAGGATTCTCACGTTCTTGGATAAGGGCCAACTGTGTGAGCCACTTTTTATACAGCATCATGGGATGTTTAGTTGATGCGCAGAGGAAACAACAGCATTGTGGGATGTTTCTTTTCTTTGTTTGATGTTTCTTCTTGCGGATCCATGATGTTGAACAGGTGCTTTTCTCGGAATCACTGCTGGTGGTGATGTGGCTGTAAGAGGCTGTGAGTTGCAAACCACCAAAGGACACTGGGTGTTAAGTGCCTTGGCAGTGGGACGTGGTGCTTGCAAAAACGTTGTTTCAGCGGAGGTGCTACAACCTACCACTGCCGTTTTACATAGGAAAGAATGTTATGTAGATGCGGAGTGTTGGGTCACTTTTTCCGCAAGGGTAAGATGGCAGTGCTGCGGATGCAGTGTGCATCGTAGGCACCGTCATAGAAGAAGCCAGGTGCGGGTGAGTGTATGATGTAGGAATATGTTGATGAGTAGGTTTGGCCAGCTGATGTAGTCGTTCAGAGACCGCAGTTGAGCCAGGTTGTAGGGATGGGCACCGAAGTGACTGTAATCGGTGCCCATGCTAGTTTGACAGATTCTCTGGCTGCGGGGTTCATCGGTCAGTGGTTGGGTTGTAGATGGTGGTCGGTTTGGACACCGTTCCCTCCAATGGCCCGGCTGACCACATCCAAGGCATGTGTTTGGTGGCGGTGCTAATACTGTGGTTGATTGCGGTCTACAGGTGGATTGTGTTGGCACGAGATTGGTGGGTGCTGAGATCTGTTTAGCTATCTCTTCTAATCTTTCATGCATGTTTTGTCTATTGCTATTGTTGTGCTGGTTCCCACATCCTTGGGCATTGTTGTGGCCTCCACGATGGGATTGGCCACGCCCTCTCCCTCTAGACATGTGATTTTGACCGGGGTTCTCTGATTGCGCGTGTTGCTCATTGTTAGTGGCATTTGCGGATGTAGGTTTGGATCCGGTTGTAGTTGCGACATTAACATCGTTTACCTCATTAATTGAATGTAGTTGGTGGTGATTATTTTTCTCCCGCATCAAGAAGTTCTCGATCCGAATCGCGGTAGCTATAAGTTGTAGGCTGCCGTGCTCCATGAGAAACAATGTTTCTTTGAGGGTGGACTCTCTGCTCAACGTGTCTATGAAAATGTTGAGATGTAGATGTGTTACGCTTTCGATATTTGTTCTGGGGTATCCGCAGGTAACAAGACGATGGATGCGACTCACTAATTCCGGCAATGTTTCCTCTGAGCATCGACGTAGATTCTTTAGTTGATGCCGACTTGTTTCTCCGACGGCTGTGTCGCCAAATCTTTCCAACAACGCATTCTCCAGTTTTGTGTAGGATGGTGTGTAATCTGTGCCTAAGTCTGCCAGAACTTGTAGCGCTTTTCCAGAAAGCTGTGGCTAAATACTCTCCCATCTGTTGATTACTCCACTGGTTTGTCCTACTTATGATCTCGAATTGCACTTTTATAATTAGCCCAATCAGTCTCCCCGCTAAATTCGGGGTGAGGGGGTGAGAATGATCTGGTGATGTCCTCGTGGAAAAGTAATTGGCTCAAAACCCGGTGGTGGTGCTGGTGAAATTGGTGAGAATGCGGACGTTGGTCAACGTGTAGGTGGTGCTGGTGGTGGTGGTGTTGCGCGTCGATGTCTTTGCTGATGCGTTCGTGAAGGCGATTCTCAGTGATGATGGGTTGCATGGTACGTTGGTTCTGCCAAAAACCGCCCTGATGCGGGTCCATAGGCAGGTGTAGGTCTATAGACTGGTGGAGACGTGTTGTGTAGATGACGCGGACGTTCCTGATGCTGTGAGACGTATTCCTCGTACGAAGGCCGTGCAGGTGAATGGGGTGTACATAGTCGGATGTATTGCTGGAATGGCGTCGCTGTATCCTCCAGTTCATAGTGCGGTCCTGTTGGATAATAAGGAGATGATGTGTGATAAGGTGATACGGGATATGGTACATGAGCATCCAGCCACTGATCACCCATTGATGAGGTAGGTGAACATAATGGTCGTGAAGGTGGTGGTTGCCCCCATAGGGGTCTTTGACATGGTCATCCACGATCTGGCGTAGATGGTGGTAGCCTATCGCAGAGATCCGATAAGGTGATGAATTGAGTTCCTGCCTGTGAGACATCGCGGAATGGCCCCTCGCTGATCAGTGAGAACTCGTGTTGGGGCGGTGCTGGTCATTCCGCACTGTTGAAATTTGTGACATTGTTGGTGAGCACACGAGCAGTACGTCCATCATATGATGCTACCTATAAATCGAGGGAATACTGACTGTCTGATGAAGGATACTGAAACTCACGGTTGTTGAGTGTAGGCATGAGTTCACTTCTCATTCACGCCCCACATCGGGTGCCACTTGTAGCTCACTGGGGTACGTGCTGGTCCGCCGATAAATATCTTCCCATCGCACCGCAAGTGCACGATGACCGGGATGGCTGGTTAGCTGCGGATCTCAGGGTTGCGCAGGCTGTGCCATGAGAGGTGAGGGATCGCTCGCGCTCACATCCACACACGCCTGGGTGATTTCAGATGACCTGTCAGTCGCTCGTCATAAAATCGGTTGATCAATATATAATTTTGTTATATACATTCGCTGATAAATGATGTGAGTGACCACTAACACGGACAATGCTAGTTAACCACCAACAGAAAATAGATGAAATTAATTAAAAAAATTATAATTTTAACAACGTATGACGTAATGGTTTTCATTTTGTCCTAGAGGGGGATACGAGAATTGCTATTATCTAGAAACATTGTCGTGTCAAAATTAATAATGCCTATATCAGCGGTAAATGCGATGATAAAATGTATTAAATTATCACTAAGCTACTAGTAGAACATCGTGAGCGTGATTTCTAGACAATACAACACAAAATTTCATTTCATGGCTTGAATTGGCAAGTTTTTAAGCATAAAATGGTGGCGATAGTCAGAACTGAGAAAAATATATTGTTACACGTGCTCCAATTCGGTGACCGACCGTGTAAGAGTCTGTTTTAGATAAACTACCACAGCGCGTAGTGGGTACATGGTGTATAACGGTGTGTGGTGTAGTTCGGATCGACTGGTCGGGTACCGGCCGTACCAGCTAATGTGGGTACGCGTCGCCCATAATGGATTCGTTCCCTGAACACGCCCTCCCCCCCTGGGTAGAGCCATATGGGCCTATTGGGAGAGATCGTGTTGCGAAAACGACTAAGTTCGTTTGTGCGCATGCGCGCGCTTAGATGCTATTTTTGATGAAGCACGTAGTTTACGACCAAGATAGGATGCCGCTTTTAGTGTACCGAGATGGTACCCTGTAATTCTTTTTGATGACCTGTTCCCGTTGAATCTGGCGTTAATCAAGACCAGGATTCGACGGGCTTTTTAAATCTGTAAACCATTTCAAAATCGGTTAAGAATTGGCTGAGTTATCCATGGAAAACCCGTCTTGATTATCTTCAAAATATTGGCGTGACGTTATAACCACGTGGATGCAGAACATCTAGAATGTTCTAGAACATTCGACTGCGCTATTATTAGCTACGCGATGATTGGCTGTTGCTCGAACAATGATTGGTTGGAGCCTGTGCCTGTGACATCACGAGGAGTATAAAAGGAGGCGCGATCCAGAGCATCCTCGGCCAGGTGCTGAACAGGTTGGATCTGTACTAGCTGCGATCAACAGATATTATGCATATGACTTCAATTTTCTGTTCTTATCCCGTGCTAGCAGTAGCCAACCCACCGCAGTCAGAACAATTTTGTAAACTCCCTACTTACGGGAGCAATTTGGAACTTTATGATTACTGTTCACGAATATCAATATCTACTTCGGAACACAAATTTGTTGTGAGGCCTTTACGGCCTGAATATGTGAGTCTACAGATGTAGAGGCAGGATGTTCTTTGATGGATGACTCGTCGGATCTGCCGGCCACGCCTAAAAGTGGTATTTCAACAGTCACCGCACCAATATCGTGTAGGTTCTGACTTTCGACCGCAGCAAGTAAACTCTGCCCGGTGCGTCTTCAGAGCTGGCTGACGTACCCAGCACAGTTAAGCTTTGTTTTGTATCTTCATTTGCCTCTGACAACCCCCGCTTGTGATCGGGTTGTTTACAACCGGTGTATACTTTCTTCACCACAGTAGTACTATCGTATCTTTTGCTGACTGCTCATTAGACATCCTATTAGGCTTAGTGCTGAGCGATGTACTCCCACCATTAGTGTTCTTGGTGGAATCTTGTTTGCGGGAAGCGGCTTGCGGGAATCGACTTGTGGGAAGTTTCCAGCTTCCTGAGCATGCGTCAACGCATGTCAACTACGGAATGACGTATCAATTTCTGTAATACGGTAGCCTAACTTAAGAATGACTACCGAGTATTCAAGTAACTATATTTCACATTTTAATTATTTTGCTATATGTACTTCTCTAATTATATTGTATCCGTAAGAACGGTCCCGATGACTAAAAGGTACTGTAACGGTCTTAGGACCGCTAGTTATAATTTCTGTATTTGTTTATAGTTATTCTCATTTTCTGTAAGGTGTTTTACTAACCACACCGTAGTAGGTTCGTTAACCTGTACTAAGATATATAATTCTGATCATTTGATACCATATTGATTGTTCTGTTTGGATTATATATATATATATATATATATATATATATATATATATATATATATATATATATACACCTGTGCAAAAGTTAAGCACCAGCAAAAACAATAGAATGTAGAAACATGATGGTACAACTAGGCTGCCATACTTTTTGTCCCCGCGTTAGCTGACATAATTCCAAGTACGAAATGCACATGCATGCATGACTTCACGCCGCTTGATGTCCGTGCGTGGCGGGAAACAGCACACGTGTTCAGTTATGTAAAAGTCCAGTTTGAGGTGTAGAACATTACATACAGATTTAGGCGACAAGATTAGGAATTTTGTGTTCATGACCGTGGTTTATTTGTACAGAGAGAATTAGCTCTTGATTGTGAACCGCTATGGCAAGACGAAGGTTAAGTGATCGTGTGAAATGGCAAATCATAGGCATGCATACCACTGGTATGTCATGCAGAGAGATTGGCAGACAGCTGAACATTAACCATACTGTAATCAGTCGTTTGATTGCAAAACATGGGCAAACTAACGAGGTGAAGGACAGGCCTAGATCTGGAAGACCGAAGAAGACTACTGCCCGTGATGATCGAGCCCTAGTACGCTTTGTTAGGAGATCTCCATTCACCAACAGCAGTGCTCAGCCAGCAATGGGAAACGCGCAATAGAGTGTCAATGTCTACCGTCAAAAGGAGACTGTATGCTGCTGGCATGAAAGCTAGGAGAGCTGTCAGACGTCCTCTCCTCACTGCACACCACAAAGAGGAGCGTCTGAGGTGGTGCAACGAAAGCAGACACTTGAACATGAGATCCTGGAGACGGGTACACTGGTCCGATGAAAGTCGGTTCCTGCTTCATGCCACAGATGGTCGAACTCGTGTATAGACGTCCAGACGCACGGCGTACGACCAACGTAACATCATGGAAGAAGTTCCATTTGGTGGAGGTTCCGTTATGATATGGGGGTGCATCTCATTTGATTGTAAGCTGGATCTGTTGACTGTACCTGGAACACTAAATGGACAAAGATATCAAGATTCCATACTGGATAGAGTTGTGGTCCCTCATTTTGTAAATCATGCACCTGGAACCCACCCTATATTCATGGATGACAACGCCCGACCACATCGTGCTAGAGCTGTGCATGAATACCTCCGCCAGAATGCCATCGAAACCCTACCATGGCCAGCACGGAGCCCTGACATGAACCCTATTGAGCATATCTGGGACATTCTGGGAAACATGGTGAGAAGGAGGGATCCTCCTGTGCAGAACCTACAGGAATTAACAGACGCACTCCATCTTGAATGGCAACGAATACCACAATGGCGTATCAGTCGGTTGGTGACCAGCATGAGACGTCGTGTCCAGGCCGTCATCCAGGCACAAGGTGGATATACCCGGTATTAATAATGACAGTCTCAAACTCGTGCACAGATGTTAAACTTCGTTTTCAGACACCATTAATGACAATCTAGCCACGTGTGTCAACTGTAGGGCAATAGTTGTCAGTTGTGTAAACGTAACCATATTCAGGCCTCGTTTTCAAGTTCAAACAAAAACATACAGTGTTTCCCCACCATCATAATCAGCATTCCTCTAGTTGCATTATTACCTCTTGCACTAAGATGAATGGGTAAATGTTTATGCTATTGCTTTCTTCATAGCACATGAATATACCCTCGCATGTGCGTAAAAATAGGGTGGTGCTTAACTTTTGCACAGGTGTATATATATATATATATATGGCCAGTGGCCATCAGTTCATATGTTTTGTTTATTTATAGAAAATATAGGACTGCAGTGCACGTAGGAAAGACTATACAGCAACACTTATATATGCAGCACCTTCTCCCGCCACCAACAATTTCTCACTGAGGTCGCTGTCTGTGCTATAACTCTGTTTAGCCCGGCATGCTACCATCTAAACTTTTTCTATTCAGCTCGATAGGATAGGTTCAAAACGATTAGAGACACTTTCTTCATTACCAACTCGGTAATATACTCTTCTCTTCTGGCAGTGCGATAATCTAGCCCCGCACTCCGGTAAGACTCATAACTCCAAGATTGTGTCTCTTCATGCTCCACTCAGCTTTGTGGCTTCTTAATTGTTTGGATGTCCCTATCCGCACCATGGGCTGATCCGACTCTGGGAAACTTGGAGTTTCCGAGCAGTGATGGCCAGGGTGTGGTATCACACACCGTCCCTCTGTATCTTTGGATACTTAGTAGTTAGCACTTTTGCCAATGTATGAAAGCACTGCGAAAACATATCTTAATTATTATTTTATTTGCTGAACCATCTCCCACACCACAGTGCAAAACAGGGCAACTTGTATATAAACCTAATGACAGGTTAAACGGTTAGTTCCATAGAACCCGGTGATGGGCGAGATGCGTATCCCCACCGAATTCCATAAGAATGTCTGGGCATGATATTTAGATCTGCCACGCCCTCACGGAAAGGACATTTACGGTGGGTACCGTCTCTCTCACCCCCACCATAACGATAGGACAATGGTCTAATAATGCTTTCGTGAAAAGTAACCTATGTCTTGTAACGTTGTATGTGGTTACGGATCCGGATGTCCGGATTCTTATCCAGTTCGGAGATCTTACTAAGTAACATGTATGAGCGCTGTCTTCAGTATTGATGTCTTAGGACATCTGTTCTCAATGACAGCCGTGTCTAATAGCTGGGTAGATACCAGCCATTTGCAGCCAAAGATAGTTCTTGTTTTAAGAAAACAACTAAACGCTAATTAAACAAAGCAGAAGGCCCGCATAAATAAAGTGGCAACTACTAATTCAGCATACTAAGAATCACATAAGATGGTGACGAGGGAATCCATCGGGAATCGCTTATTCCGTCTTCACGTAAAACAGCACGCACCCCTATAGTCATAATCTCACTAGGTATGGTCTTTTCTTTCTCAAGCATTTTTGGTTGACACATTAGAGTGGGCCCATTTTTGCCTACTATTCTCCCGCTTTAAGCAGTGGCGAAACCTTCTCGAAATGTAGGCCCGCGCGAGGCACTTGCCTCTCGCACGGATTCAGCGACGACGGTCCACGCGAGGATAATACTCCTCACCCAAACTAGCACTAGGAGTAGTGCCCGCGTGAGGCACATAACTTTTCTTCCGAGATAATCTTGTTCCTTTCAGCTTAGAGGTATAATAACTGATAATAAGTTAATTAGTTATGTCTCGTGTACAGGAGCCTCCCTTGTGGGGATACCTCTGCGGACCTACGAGTCTGTGTGGTACCTCTGGGAGCCCCATGTTTAAAAGTTCATCTACCTGTCTCGTATTTTCGTATGCTCTTATTTTAGTTTTATCTAACATATTTATATTTGTTTAGGTAAAATCATTGTATAGACTTGTATTTTTAGGTCACCAAAATCAAATCTTGTAAGTCCATAGATCACGAAATTGCTATGGACAGGCATACTGGTGACACAAATTCTTGGGATGAGACTATTGTATTTAATGTTCGTGACAATGGTCGCACGGCCCCACCGGAACGATTGAGTTCCACCGGCCTTAGGAGCCAGGGTTTTTTTACCCGCAGGGCAGTCTCATACAAGGTCTGTCACCCCGAGACCGGATGCTAACCAGCGTCATCATTCGTCGTGCACTTGCGGCACGGCGAGTTGACATGATACACCGGAACGGCCCAACACTACCCCGCGAGCTATAGTAGCCTGGTTCCCAAATAAATGACGCGGAAACCAAGCTACCGTAACGTGTATGGTGTACCTACAGTTCTGACTGCATTAACTTCCTGGTTAGTGTGGTATACAAATATGCGCATGCTTGTCAAGATATTGCCCTGGCTTGCAAAATAGTACCGCAATTTGGACAGTTATGTGCTACTTCTTCTTAGATGCACGAAACTGTATGATCATGGCACGTATTATTTAAGATGTACGATGCATTAATCCTGTATTACACAGAAATTTAACGAGAAAATCGTATTTAACGTTGACTGCGCAAATGTATTCATATGGGTGATTTGCTGATTACTGGAACTACACAGCAAATTACACGTGGTGCCTGGTTCCCCGTACAATACAATATTATAGCGCTAAAAGAATTGATAGCGGCTCCAATCTAATTATGTCATACATGTACCATATATATGACAATTTATACTGTAGCAGTTGTGAGCACCACATAGCTCTCCTTAAATTTTCCAGCCGAGTTATATGAGACTTCCCTACAACTCGCCTGGCCAGTTTCGGGTGAGCTATTCGCAGCTCCCCTGCTATTTACTCTTGGCAAAGACTGTTGTGGATCCCGTATGACGTCTCCGTGATGTACAAAGACCGCCTTCTAGAGCCGGTGGAACACTGATGTTCCAGTGGGGCCGTGCGACCATTGCCACCGAGATTGAACCACACAGTGTTGTCCCAACTATTTGTGTCACTGGTGTGTCTATCCATACTAATTTAGAGAATGGAACAATTAGAATAATATACTAGAAATATAAATAAGTACTATCCAAACAAGGTGAATCGTTTAACAGTAGAATGAGCACAATAATACACAATATAGAGCTAGCTGGTGTCCTTTCTATGTGGTGTCGCCGGAGGTACCACACAGATCCTTGAATCCGTAGAGGTATCCCCGCAAGAGAAGCATCCGCATAAGAGACCACTGAGTAACTTAATATAAGTTAATATACCCCTAACATACACAGAGAGAACAATGTTACCTGGAGAGGAAAGTCCCTCGCACGGGCCTCCATCACCGAATGTTTCATGATGGTGTGAGAGGAATGTGCCTCGTGCGGGCCTCCATCACAGGAATTCTCACTGTTGCGAGAGGCAAGTGCCTCACATGGGCCTCCGTCACAGGAAAATGCCTTCGATGCTGAAGCGGAGGAAAACAGCTGGCAAAAACGGCCACTCTGGTTGAACAGAAAAAGCTACGTGCTGAAAATCTTAGTGAAGCCATAATTAACATGATGCGTACTGGTTTACATGAAGGCAGAATGAGCGATTTCCAAAGAATTCATACATCACCATCTTATGTAGTTCCAAGATGCTGTATTGGTAGATGCCGCTTTATTTATGCTGCCCTTCTGCTACAGTCTAACCTGTCAATTAGTTGTTAGAAACGCAAACTAGCTTTGGCCACAAGTGGCAGGGATTCCTACCTATCGTTAGATACAGCTGTCCAATGGGCGCAGACGCCTAGCTTCCCATAGGTCACTTTGAAAGAGCATCTACCTCCACAGACAGCATGTGTACATGTTACATCGCAACGCATCTGAAGTTGATGAAAAACCGGCTACCTTGCTCCGCAACCACATAAAACATCACCTGGACAATGACTACATTTCACATAAGCAAGTTTGATCATTGACATATCGTTAAGGCAGGGATAGAGAGGTGAATATCCATCACAAGCGTCCTTCCCGTGAGGGCATGGCGGATTTCCAAGATCCTTTCCAGACACTCCAACGAGTTGGATGGAGATGCACATCTTGTCCATCACCGATCCTACAGATCTAACTTTTGACGTGTCATTAGGATTAAGTTCCAATACGCCCAGATATTATAGCTCGCAGGGTTCCATCAGGTCGTTCTGACACGAATCGCTCGGCCATCGCGCCGCATGTGCATGACAAATGAGGGGGCTGGCTAGCTCCGAGTCTCGAGGTTTCGGATCCTTCGTGACGTCACTCCGCGAAGTACATAGACCGGCTCCTAAGGCTGGTGGAACTCAATCGCGCCAGTGAGGCCGTGCAACCATTGCCGCTAAGATTAAACTGCATGGTGTCATCCCAGCTATTCGTGTGACCGGTATGTCATTCTATGTTAATTTAAACTATGGAGAATAATATATATAGAAAAAGGAATAAGTTTGTCAAACAAGGTAGATCGTCTGACAGTAATTGAGCATATAATAATAATAATAATAATAATAATAATAATAATAATAATAATAATAATAATACATAAAGTAGAGCTAGCTGGTGTACTTTGCACGTGCACAACGAAGCCACTGTTTAACTTAATATAAGCTATTATACCTTCACCATACAAATAAAGATATTCCTGCCATTGCGAGAGGGATTTGCCTCGCGCAGGCCTTTGTCACCTAGATGGATATCTAGTGGTATGAGAGGGAGTAGCCTTGCACAGGTCTCCATCCAGGATATCTCACTTATGCGAGAGGCAAGTGCCTCACGTGGACCTCCATCACAGAAACATGCCTTCGACGCCGAAGTGGAGGAAAAGAGCTGGCAAAAAGGGCCACTCTTGTTCAACAAAAATGCTAGGGAAAAAGACCATCCCAGTGAAAATATAATTAACGTGATGCATACTGATTTACGTGAAGATGGGGCGAGCGACTCCCATAGGATTCACAAGTCACTGTCTTATTTCATTCCAAGATACGGCATTGGTAGGTGCCGCTTTATTTATCCGGGAATTCTGCTATTCCTACCTATCATTAGACATGGCTATCCAACAGGCGCCGATTCCCCACTTCCCGTGGGTTGCCTTGGAAAGCATCGACCTCCATGGATAGCAGCGTACATGTTACTTTGCAGCACAACTGAACTGGGCGAGAATCCAGGTGCCCTGCTCCGTAACCACATAAATCATCACCAGACGATGGCTACATTTTACACAAGCAAATTTAGTGACTGACATTGTTACGGTGGGGGTAGATATAGACACATATCCACCACGAGTGTCCTGGTACAGGCGTGGCAGATTCCAAGATCCTGCCCAGACACTTCAACGAGTTGGGTGGAGATGCACATCTCATCCGTCACCAGTCCTATGGATCTAACTATTGACCTGGCATTAGGTTTAATTTCCAATATGCACGGCGGGCCGTGAACAAAATATCATCCTAATAATATAATAACTACATGTTTTCGCAGTGCTTTCCTTCTTTGGCAAGTCTAACTAATAAGTATCCGAAGATACAGGGGGAATGTATGTGAACCCACACTTTGTCCAATGTGCGGGCAGGGTCTTCCGAACAATTAAGAAGCCTTGCAGCAGGGTGGAAAGAGACAATAACTTGATAAATGTGAGGCCCTATAGGTATTTGGCCAATCTTACACAACCTTGCCGGAGTGCAGGACTAGATTACCGCAACAACCGGAAAAGAGGCGTGCACTATGTGTCTCCTAATGAAGAAATTGTCCCTAGCCACTATTAACGTATCCTATTGAGCTGAATAGAAAGGTTAGTCGGTAGCATGGTCAGGGACCTCAGTGTAAAATTGTTGGTGGCGGGAATAAGTGATGCGTATATTCTTGCTGTATAGTAGCTCCTAGCGTACTGCGGTCCAAGACGATCCAATAGAACAATATCACAGTTTTTTTTACAGAATGCTTGATATGAGGTAGTAAGTATATTAAGGTCAATAACCTATAGTGGTGCGGTTAGTCAAAGCACCATAGTAAACAAGGATAATATGAACAGTAATAAAGAAATTATAAGTTGCGGTCTGAAGACCGGTGCGGTACCTATTAGTCATCAGTACCCTATACGGATGTAAATTATGACAATAAGACATACCATGTATAGTTACTCGAGTACCTAGTAGTTACTTGAATGGTATAGGCTAATATGTTACTGAAATTGAAGCGCTATATACACGTAGCGCGAATTGACACGTTCTCTGAGGATGGAAGGTTTCCGCATGCAGATCTCCACAGCTGGTTTCCGTAGATTGGTCGCCGCATGCTGAGTCCACGATGATACGGTACAAACTCGGGATGGTAACACAGAGCAATGAAGTAATGTCCTAGATCATCTCTATAACTAAATCAGAATTTAAACAGTGTGAAGAAAGTTCTCCGTCCGGCGATGGAAGTATAAAAGCTAAACATAACCCATTAACAGAGAGGGTTACTTATAAAGATGTAATTAATGCACGTACATAAAGAGGCACACTGTGCAGGGTGCGTCGCATAGCTCTTGCGGCGCAACGGACAAAGTCTACTCAGCTGTGGTAAAAAGGTTACAAAGCCGGCCACACGACATGCAGTGCAGTAGTTGAGGTCCACTTTCGAGAGGTCGGCAGATCCGGCGAGTCATCCACCAAGAAACATCGCTGCTCTCATTATTTAATGTTTACATAACGGGTCCAAGGACCCGCCCGCAGAAAGTTCCACTTATAGGTTTTCGTAAATGGGAACCATGATTTAGTTTATTATTGGCCGTCCGGGAGCATCCAAAATTGATTAGTGCGGGTTAGCCGAGAACTGCTTTTACATGTGGGTGAGCTGAAAGCCGGAAGTAACCGGGGGGGATGTGCTGTATCTTTCTTATCCACAGGTATTCTGCTCCACTCATCTAGTCCACACCTCCAATCAGGGTTGTCGACTCGGCCTTCACGCCGACGATGCTCCTGATCTTCGAATTTCACCCCCTTTTATACTCGCTGGAACGTCAGCGCTGGCTGCCTGAACCAACCAGAGATCGCTGTACCAACCAATCAGCGTGCTAGAATACTGTGACGTATACACAAATAACTATGTATTATGATATGTATAGATATGTTTAGTGACGTAGTAAGTCACATGTACACAAATTACTGTGTATTCAGCTATGTATATATACGCGATTAGGATGTTACAGCAATATTCAAAGTATATTTTAACTGGGAGCTTTGACGATAAATCGGCCATTTCTGGACCGATTTTAAAATGGTTTTTAGTTTTGAAATGCTCGTCAACCCCTGGTCTTGATACCCAGAACTCCGAGAATAAACGAATTATAAATATTTACGAGTACCATCTCAGTACACCACAGGTATACACTCGCTCCCGATCGTGACACACGTGTCATTGAGGAAGCGTCAGAGAGCGCACATGTGCACCACGCGTTCTAACGAACTTAGTCATTTTCACGACGAAATGCCTCATGCATAGGCTTATACACGCTTATTGCCCTACCCAGTGGGTGTGCCTTTGGGAACGAATCCAGGACGGGCGGCCTATACTCAGCTTGGCTGGGACGGCCAATACCCGCCTGGTCGATCCACGCTACACCACCCCCTCCTAGTTTGACACCCGTAACAAATGATCATGCCTCATGGATCGAACGCACGGACGCATGCTAGGTGGAATCATAGACTTCCCGGGTAGGTGCGCGGCCTGAGAGGAGTAGTGACGCATGAGATGGACATTTTTCAGAGAAAGAGCGCAGAGGTCGGGGGGGGGGGGGGGGGGGGAGGGGGGCATTTCATGATTCGCACAACTACTGATCAATTCTGCTGCATCCGTGTCAGAAATGCCCACAAATATCTGCTGTGAAGTTCCCCCAGCGAGTCTGGGTACCACGGCTTGTAGTGGAGGGTTGTGGCGGGTGTACTACACTGGCTGATATCTCACCACTATAAAGGGCCCTATCTGAAATGTCCATAGAAATTGATGCTGTAGGAGGTGTTGAAGGCGTGCTAGGAATTTCCGTGCTGATGATTGGTGTCGTGAGAAGTGGTGCTGGCATGGTGATGGCTGTCATGACTCGTTGTGGAAGTTGTTGGTGCAGTCGATGCTGTTGCTGGTTCAAGTGTGGTGAGACATATGATGGAACACGTGAGGGATGCTGCTACAGCTACTGCTTGAGATGAAAGCTTCCGTATCTTCGTGGACTTCAACAAGCAGCTGGCCATGGTGCGTGGAACTGGAAGAATCTCCGGCAGGTGTGCGATCCGTTTCCTTCTGGCATACAGGCGTTCTGGCGGCGTGACTTTTTGGATGGCTGGATCGGTGAGGCTGCTATGCGGATGCGGTGTGAAGATGCTGGGTGTGGTGACGATGGTGGTTGACTGCTCCATGCAGCGGGTCTCCTCGTCAATTAACAAGACCACTAGGAGACGGCGTCCATGAAATGTTCTGTGGATCAACGTCTGGCGGCGATGTGATTACTACTGCTATAGGCTGGCCGATCACAGGTGTCGATGTTGCTGCGGGTGCGGATGTGGTGGCTGATGCTGGTGACTTGTGGGTGGCGGATGGTGTGGAGACTGCGGTTGCTGCTGGACTGGAAACTGTAGGTGATGTATGGATCTTCCCTGTCTTAGCTACTGGAGTGGATGACGCGGATGGTTGTGATGTGGCGGTGGCTGCTGTGACGCAATGGCTGAAGGCGTGTCCTGCTGTTGCTATGGTTGCGGGGGGTTACTGAACATTGACGTGTACTTTCGTGATACAGACGTGTAGTATGCTTCGTTCTAGCCATCTTTTCAGTCGCGAGTATTACTAACGGAAGCCTGGTCTCAAAACGAGTGGCCAGAACTTCAATGTTTTCACTTTCTTCTCCCGGGGTCAAGGTTACTACTAGAACACAGTGTTTGTACTTTAACGCGTGAGTCACCCCGTAGCGGGTTGCGGTGTAAAGATACCGACAGTCTGCACAAAAAGCATGCTGGAAAAGATGATCTCTGTTAATATGTAACGTTGGGTCGGAATTACTGGTGAAGGTGCGGGTACACTGTTGTCCATTAGGCTGAAGCGCGATACATGGAAACTTCTTCGTAGATGAAACTGACACCGATTCCTCCGATGTATCGGACAAGGACAAGTACTCATGGAGAGACATCTTATTCCCGCATGATAATTGTGGTGCGGGTAACCTAACCTATTTCTAACTCCCTATCTCTTCATACAACTTTCCAGGCCTAGTATTTAATAGTTATGAAATAATAATTAAAAACAGGAGAATTTGGTTTTCAACAGGAAAGAAGCCTAAAGCTATTTGTTCTTCCCTTGTGTCGAGTTTTGATGGGAAGATGAAGTTTCAGTGCGCGATTCCCCTTTTTATATGATTTGTAGACGTCACAGGTGGGCGGATGACCATACCCAAAGGTTCTAAGGTGATTTGGCCATGCCCTACATGGAAGGTTTTAATTTATGTATTCCTGAAGTCAGATGAATTATTCCTCCCACATAATTATAGGAAATATGGTCCATAGACTTCGTCCTCATTATGCGGGAAGTTATTTCTCTGATCAATGTCTTCTTTTCGTTCGCTGATCATACCGCCAGTCCTGTAAGTGACTATTGACATGATCAATGTAAAAACTTGGAACTACTTATTCCCGTGGAAGCTCACCTAATTAGAGTGAGGCGGTTTTACAGATTGGATACTTATAAACTCGTCTCTCTTAATTTCAGGCTGGAGCACCCAATGTGGTGTGTGAGAGTGCGGTGACGTGAGCGGCAATTTCCCGACTCGCCCCTCTCAACTCCTCCATCACGCTGTGGTAGTCGCATATTTGGGCGGCTCTTTTGAAGAAGTACAATGGCATTGAAAGTGGCTTTCATATACAACATTGGGCACTAAAGAATGAAATAGAATGTGTTATTAGAAGATATTATTCAGATTTATTTTTAATTCGGCGATTCTGCCCCGAGTAGTAGTAGTAGCAGCAGTAGCAGCAGCAGCAGTAGTAGTAGTAGCAGTAGCGCTGCAGCCGCCATAGCCGTCTCTGCTGTTGCTGCTGCTGCTACTACTACTACTACTACTACTACTACTACTACTGACTACTACTACTACTACTGCTGCTGCTGCTACGTCAAAATGGCATGCGTATATGTGGTTTGCCGCATGCCCGACGCATTCAGTGTGTTAATTTTCCGCTGTGCAGTGGATGAGCACCTTTACATTGGGTTCCGCCCCCAGGGGTGGGGGATGGGGGTCAAAAGGTCATGAAATTGATTGTAATGCAACTCCTCTGACACTGTTGGACAGAATCTAACCAAATTAAGTATGTCAGTTACCCATATCAATGTGGAGTGGATGAGCACATTTACATTTGGCCACGCCTCCAGGGTGTATGGGAGGGTGGGGGGGGGGGGGCGGTGGGGGTGTCAAAGGTCATGAAATTGATTGTAATGCAACTCTTCTGACACTATTCGACGAAATTCAACCAAAATTGGTATGTGAATTACCCATATAATTGTGGAGTGCAAAATGACATTTACATTTGGCTCCGCCGCTGAGGTGTGGGATGTGGGGTGTGTCAAACGTTCAAAGCGCTGAACGTGGGGATTTACGATGACGCGTCATCGACCGATCAATCCAGTTATCCCCACGCTTTTCGAAGAAAAGGTGGGGATTGTGTGTGCGTGCGTGTGTGTCAGCCATCTGTGCACTTATCGATTGTAACGCATCTCCTTCTAGATCGTTTAAGATAGCAACTTGAAACCTTGGGGATGATTATACCTATGGGCAAGAATGTGCATGGCTGGGCCCAGGGTGCCAACACGTCAAAACTGGTAAATAATTATCGATTGTAATGCAACTCCTCCTAGACCATTTCAGATAGAAACTTAAAACTTTGGGGATGATTGCACATATGGACATGGATGTACATGACACTTGGAATTTTGGCATGACTCTCAGGGGCAGGGCCCTTGGGGTGGGTAATTTTCCAAAGGTTGTCATGTCGCATATCATTTTCAAGCCAATGATTAATAGGATACAGGACAAGGAACAATTTTGATCTTGGGTCAAACTGAGGCTAGGGGGCGGGATCAAAATTGGCCAGTAATTATCGATTGTAATGCAACTCCTCCTAGACCATTTCAGATAGAAACTTGAAACTTTGGGTATGATTACACATATGGCCAGTGATGCGCGTGGTACTTTTGACATTTTGTTATGATCCCCAGGGGTGGGGCTCAGGGGGGGGGGGGGGGGCGGCCTGTGAGTCAAAAATTAAATTTATCCAAAGGTGGTCATGTCGCATTTCATTTTGAAACCCATTACCCATTGAAACTACATTTCAAGGAATTTATTGTGTTTTGGTTCAAAGTGAGGGTAAAGCTCGAAGTGGTGAACGCGTGGGGATTTGCGATGGCATGCCATCGACTGCACATTTTGGTTCCTAATGTAAACATTGTCTTGTAACCCGCAATCAAATGTGTAATTAACGTACCAAATTTGGTTAAATTCCGCCAACTTTTACTTTCTATCCCCCCCCCGTCCACCCATCCCCACCATGTGATTGGAGCCTAATGTAAACGTCATCCCAATAGTATGGGTAACTCACATAACAAATTTGATTGAATTCCACCAATAGGTTTCAGGTGAGATAGCCAGATGGATGGACAGACAGACTGACTGACGGATGCAATATCCCATCCTATTTTTTTAAAACACATGAGGACGAGTTACAGTTGCGACTTTGGCATTTTTGAAGACAGAGACAGGCAGACTTATACTAATCGCGGGTCCAGATTGTTTCACATTAAAAAAAATTTCTGGATGTTTTTCGGATTACACATCAGGTTGTGGAATCCTAATGTATGGTCACACCCTTTCATGTCTTAAACTTGTAGCCAAATCAGACCAGTAGTTTCCGATCGAGATATCCACACATTCAGAATTTGATCATATCGGAATCCAGGTTCTTTCATACGGATCATGGACAATACTGGAAATCCTCTTTGACGGTAAGTTTCTTCATGTTAAAATTTGAGCCAAATCGGATCAGTAGTTTTTGAGACAGTCGCAGCTAAAACTTATATGAGAAAGCAAAGCCTGGGATATAGAAGTGCATGGATTGTGATTTATTTAGTCATGTGAATGTGACTTATTGCTAATGAACACATACAATAACACCAAACACCAACAAACATCATTTAGAAATCCTAGAGGAAAGTACATTGTTTTGATTAAATTATTTAAATATATTGTCCACTTCTTCTGAGCTGTTATCCCTTTATCATTTGTTATTGGCGATGTGGAAGTAAGCATATTGAAGTATAATACCATATATATAGTTCCTTGAAGAATGCCAGACACACTGTAAAATTGAATAAAAAGACAACAGATTCAGGAATGTATCATATATAATAAAGTATATAGTATACAAACTCTCCGGTCACCTCACCCCTCCTCCTCCTCCTCTCTCTCTCCCTCCCTCCCTCCCCCCTCTCTCTCTATCACGCACGCACGCACGCACGCACGCACGCACGCACGCACAGCACACACACACACACACACACACACACTTTAACCCTTTGGTGGTCAAGTTGGAAAAAGCAGACCTCTAGATCTATCTTGTGAATGTTGGTTTACAGACCAAGAGAGCATTTTTTGAAGATTTAACATTGGAATAAGTGGCATGCATATTAACTCTTTAACAACTAAATTTGGTCAAGAATATTGACATATCTGCGCATTGAATGCCCATTTGCAGGCCAAGAGAAGACTATTAAAAAAATGGACCACTGGCATGTCTGGTTCAATAATCGAGTCGGTCATTCCAGTGATAAATTTTCACAAATCTTGTTATGGGCTGCAAAAGGATATTTCTCAATACAGCACCTACTTTCTGTCAAAACTTTGTTTAAAAAAGCTGACCTATATGACTGCCATGCAATTTAAATTTTAATACTAGGTACTATTTCATGAGTTTTGAATCAATCCGCCAAGTGGTTTCGGAGATATTTTAAGAGGTTTCTAAAAATCGGGCAAAATCCAAGATGGCCTCTCGTCAAATTGGCTGAAAAACAAGATTGATTGGTCAGGAAAAATGAAAGCTTTGCTTGGTGAATGTCCATTTGCAGGTGAGCCTGTCATTGCAGTCGTAAACTTTTAAAAATGGTCTTCCCTTGACCTACAAATGCACATTTTTGCAAGATCATTGCAGAATCCGGAACCTGAATCCCTGAGCAAAAATTCAAATTTTCTTGGAAAATCTTGACTAATCCTTTCAGCAATGAATTTCTCATGTCTGATTTCCAAGGCAACCATACAGGAAGTCTTAAATATTTTGCAATTAATTTGAGTAGAACCTGTTGCAGCAACCTATATTTGGCTTCCAGTCAAATTAATTGAAAAATATTTAACAATATGTTAAATACTTTAAAAGACAGGCCCCAACATTTTTCAGGCATTTGTCGCTGAAAGGGTTAAGTATCATTTTGAGGCACTGTTGACATAAGAGGGGTTATTATATAAAAGTGTATCGGCGCATAGGAAGAGTGAAAACTTGTTTTATAGCCATTACAACTAGCTTTTGACGTTCATGAAATAGACGCGCAACAGCTATCAGAATCACGGAAATACATTTCATTTCCATTGAAACTGATTTGCTGTATTAATACGCTAAACCACACAACATGAGATATTTGTATTTGTATTTAAACGGTAATATAATAATGTATGTGCTGGGTTCTCACAAATTTGAGCGTAATATCCAAAATCTTGGCGTATCAAATGATCACCAACACGCGAGCGAGCTGTCAGAATGTTAGCGAGTCAATTTTCCGTCGTATCCAGATCCCTACGGTGTTCTAAAATTGCCATTTTTCCGTCGCGCGTCGTGGCGACGAAAAATACACGACGATAATTCAAACGTCGCGCGTCGCCGCGACGCACGACATTAATATTAACGTCGCGCGTCGTGCATATATTTTATATTTCTTAAAAGTTAAAATTATTATAAAGGGCGACGTCGTGCACGACGTCGGCTCTTGCGTCGCGCGTCGTGCACGACGCGCGACGTTAATTCAAACGTCGCGCGTCGTGCGTCGTGCATATATTTTATATTTCTTAAAAGTTAAAATTATTATAAATGGCGACATCGTGCACGGCGTCGTGCAACGTCGCCTCTTGCTTCGCCCTATTAATGTCGCCTTTTAGGGCAATGTAGCAGCACGTGGTTTTAAACGTCTGATGCGCATGTCTAGAGCATACATGCATGCATTTCTTTTGGATGTTTCTCTTTTGTGAAACTGTAAGTATATATTATTTAATTATGATAACAGCTACTGTATGCATTCCATCACCCCGTCCTCCGGCTACCCCCACCCACCCCACCCCAGTCCAACCACCCTCACCACAAACATACACACCACGAACCCCACCCACCCACCCCGACACACAAGGCGCGGATCTAGACCTTCTCACCGGTCAGCTGTGCGAAGGTCAGAGGTGTAATCAAAATCAAAATGGTTTAATTGATATCGGAGATGTAATTATGTTAGGGCTGGGCGCGTGTACACGTGTATACGTACACGAGAAGAATGTATAAAATATACGCATTTATGTGAAATAAGTAAGATAGCCCTCAAAGAAAATATACCGAGGTATACGTTTTTGGAGAAATTAATTCTCAGAATTTACCGGCACACTCTATCCGTCAATGCTCTCCGATTTCCGAATTAACCTTTTAACACTCACGCCTGTCAAAAACCCGGCTCCTACAGTTATCTTGAGAAATGTTAATTTGTAGACCAAGAGGAGACAGGGTTTGTCTATTAAATGTTACCACTGGAACCGATCAAGTCATTGCTACGGTAAATCTTCAAAAACAATCATCTCTTGGTCTGCTCATGGGAATTTTAAAGAGAAAATTCAAATTTTCTTGAACAACTTTGAGGGTCAACGGGGTTAACTAATTATCCTCACGTAGCAGCGAGGTCAGCTCGTGGGTACTCCTTTGAATAACCAACAACATATAGGTGTGAATTACTGTTCAAGGGTGATCTTATCAACACAGATTATACTGCCGTGGCGTGTCTCACTTATCTAAGCTCACAGTGGACTGAGGGGACTGATCGACACCAGCCTTTGGTCAACTCATTAATTACCAAGCCGGCCAAAACTGTCTCTATGGTGGTCTTGAGGAATACGTCATTATTGAAAGTCTATTTGCATGTCGGGAGAGGACGATGTAAATTGATCGCTGCAATGACTGACTCGTCGAGAGAGCCAGTCATCCCAGTCGTAAATTTTCAAAAGGTTGTCTTAAATTTGACGGCAAATCGACATTCAGTGACCATCAAGGGTGATTCATTGTTGCTCGATGTTGATCTGTCCCGGACAGGGGCCAAATATGAGTTTTGTCAAAAGTCGGTGAAGAAGCTTTGGTCCTCTTGTGTCAACTTATGCCTACAATGGTCAGGACAGCCAAAACGGCCTCTGCAATGGTCTCTTTGAATTTCTATTTGCAGGCAAAAATAAAATTAGTTTTGTAAATTTACAACTGCAATGAATGGCTCGGTAATCGAACCAGTCATTTCAGTGCTAATGTTTAAAAACATTTTTCTCTTGGCACGCTAATGGACCCTGCTCAAGAAAAAGTTGCGATTTTCATTTTCGTTTTAATGTTAAAACCGGCCTAAACATCAGCTAGTGGTCTTGAGAAATATCCATTTGAATGACATCAAAATGCTCTCTTTTGTAAATTTCAGTGATAATTTAACAAAATAGTCTTCTCTTGATCTGTAAATAGGCATTAACGGAGCACACACATTTAATTTGTACCATTCGGTTAATCAAAATGAGTAGCACTTTGAGCGCTTAGAGGCGCTGTTGACCAAAGGTGGTGCGTGGGCGGGGAGGGGGGGGGGGAGGTTAATAAATAATTTTTTTCCCGACGCCACCATGTTACACCCCTCTACACTTAATAATAGGCAAAACAGATACCATATTAACACTACATTTTTTGCAGCAGAATGACAAATACGTGTATACCTGTACACGTTCGTTAAGACTAACGTGTATACGTGTACTGGTTTTTGCTCCAAATGCACACCCCTAAATTATGTTATGATAGAAATTAGATCCTGAAACCAGTCTAGTTAACACGGAAGCAGCTCCCTCCTCTCTCCAAACACATTTCTGCCATATCTGCCTCATACGACTCCGAATTGGAATAAAAATACACATAATTGTAAATGTATTTTCTCATTAGAATGTATGAGCTGGCCTCCCGGAGGATCTATATTCAATACATTTTCAGGCAGAGATGCAGAACTGGGCAGGAGGGATATTCGCATAACAGAGACCCCGGTAGGACACTGCCTTTACAATAGTCTGGTTACGCTACTGATTAGATTAATATAATAACAATCGTCTTGTAAAGGGAAGAGTTTATTGCAATTGGGTCCAGCTGTCTCTCTGTATCAGTGAGCTGTATCTCATAAACTACTGATCCGATTAGGCTCCAATCTTAACACAGTAAAGGAGCTTGCGGTGGAAAAGGATTTTCAGACTTGTCGTGATCTGGATAAGACAACTTGGATATGGGTTGAATCAAAATTATGCATATGTAGATATCCCGTAAACTATTAGTCCGATTCGACACAGCTTTTAACACAGGAACAGGTGTGAATAGACACACATATTCCACAGTTTTGGGGCGTGATAAAAACATCCCAAAAAATCTGAAAATAGCCGGAATATCTGAAAGCCTTTTACAATGTGACAAGCACGGGAGGGCGAGGGTCCGCAATCTCTGGTTGCTCTTGTTGTTAATGCCATTGGGCTGCAATGTTACATTCAGAATGATATAGGCCAATACAACACTATTTTTTAGTACATAAGCTTTCAAATCTAGCTAACCCTTGTTGTATCAACTTAGCCAAGCCGACAAGAAAATGCAAATGCAATAGTCTTAAGAATGCCAGGCCAAGAGGTAGTATTACAAGAAAATTTACAAATGATATTAATTGGCTCGGTTACCAAGCCGGGCATTTCAGTAGCAAATGTTAAAAAATAATATTTTCTTGGCCTGAAAATGGAGAGGGGCTAATGATAAACTTGAATTGTCTTAACCATTACCCCTTTGACGACCAAACTGATCCAAACGTTCTCTGTAGTGGTCATGAGAGGAAAATCGGTTTTTGTCAATTGCTGTGGTAAATTTACAAAAATAGTATTCTCTTGGCCCAAAAACAGTATGATTTTCTTGAAAGATCTTGACAATAAAAGTATTAGTACTAGTAATTAGTTACCATGTTGAGAGGTTGGATGCGTTGTTAATATAACAGGTGTTATAGCTACTGTTAAAATGGCATTATGACCCTTAGACTTAGATTGTCATCTGATTAGAGTATAATGACGTTATTAAATGTAGGTTATGTGTCAATATCACTGTAATTCCATAACTGTCTGCATTGTACTTCACCCTAGTATAAAAATAAAAATATCTTGATGTCGTGAAATCGGAAATGTTGCCATGAAAGTAAGATTTCGATTGTGTGGATTATTTGCGTTGTTAAAGTGGAAAATATATGGATAATTTATAATCCAGAATGCAGAAATGCATTCTCAGAGCATGTAATTTTCAAAATTGTTAGGGTGATGATCCACAGACCCCACCCCGTTTGGAGAGAAGATCAAGGGGAACCTCTGGAACGCCCCTGAGTCATACACAGACACTTACGCGCGCGCCTAAAATTAAGGGGTGTGTGTGTGGGTGGGGGGTGGGGTGGGGGGGTGTTATTAGGGATATGCTACGTTTATGCTAGCGCATGGCTAGGCAAAGTTAGGCTAAGGCTATACCTAAGGCGAGGTTATGGTAGGCTACGATTAGTCTACGCAGTGGCTAATCTAAGCCAGGATATTGGTAAATTATAACTGTCTACTGTTAGGCTCTCGCTAGGATATGGCTTGCCAAATTTAAACTAAGTGATGTCTAGGCCCTGACTGGCTAGGCAATGGCTAGGTTGCAGTTAGGCTAACGGCTAGGCTATGACTGGTTCCGTTTAAGCTAGGATATGATTGTTTTATAATAGGCTAGGCTATGATTGCCTACATGTAGGATATTCTATGACTGGCTAATGATAGGCTAAGCGATGTCTAGGCTATTGGCTGGCCATGCCAGGATATGACTAGACTATGCCTGGCTAATATTACGCTAGGCTACAGCTGGGTAAATCTAGGCTCAACTATAATAGGTAGCAAAGTTAAAGCTGGATTAAGGTAGGCGAAGGTTAGACTTGGCTATGGCTAGGATAGGGTATGCTAAGTTTAGGCTAGGTTGCGCTATGGCTATGCTAATGTTCGCTAGGTTTATGCTAGGCTGTGATACGCTGACAAAGCTGAATTAGTGTTAGTTGGGCTGGGCTGATGCTAGGTCTAGGTTATTGCTGTCTAGGACGAAGCTCAGCTACACTGGGTTTAGGTTAAGGTAGGTTGAAGTATTGGTAGGCCATGGTAGGTGTGGGTGGGATAGCGTCGAGTAGGGGTAAGGTGAGGCTGAGATAGGTAAGATAGGTTAGTGATGCAGTGGGATGGATTACGATGGTGCGATAGGGTAGCGTGATGGGGGTATGGTAAGCTTGATGGTACAGGGTAGGGTAGGGTGATGGATTAGGGTATATTAGAGTAGGTTGGGTAGTTTGGATGGGGTTGGGAATAGTGGTTAGGGTAGTGGTAGTTCGGTGTAGGGTTAGAGTGGGTTGCGTGGATTGGTAGGGATGAGCTAGGGTAGCGGTGAACTTGGCATGGATGTGGTATGAATAATGTAGCAATTGGTAAGGGCGAGGTGGTGTAATAAGTTTTTGGGGTCGGTCGCACCTTCTCCGGGGTGGGTGGGGGTGGTGGGGTGGGGTGGTGGTTTGGGGGAGGTGATGGTAGTGGGGGGGGGTTGGCTACCGTTCAGGTAGTACAGTCGGTACCATCCAGTTGGGGGGGGGCGCACTGTTCGGGTCGTACAGTCGTTACCATCAGTCCATGGCTTGATGCACTAAATGTCTTCGGACTATCCATTACTGTAATATCTTGACTGTGTGACTGCGGAGCGGTAGTCAGAAGCGTTCCATCGGAAACTTTTGACACCCTCCTAGTAGGGTGATAATAAAACTAAAATCAGAAACATCCTGACCTTTCATACACCGGAAGGCTCCGCATCCAGGAGTCTGTCTCATCTGCAGGCGGACCTTTTGATTTTAACATTCCAGCGTTATGGCTAGACAATCTGCAGTTATTCTTGCTGTCATCTCGACTACGTCAGCACTTTGCGAAATTTTCTGTCACCAGTGTCAAGAACAGCCTGGTTCACGCCATCTTATCACTGGGTCTGCTACTGACTTTTCCTGTATATTCTATAGTACTTGTATGATTTGCTTGTCATCTGCCGGACATCAGATTTGATCCGCAGACATTCCAGATAATTTCACAAGCCTCCATCTTGGGAAACACTCCGTTGAACTGCATAAACATTCCTGGTATCTCTGTTCTGTGAGAGAATTGACTTTCACTAATCTTCACGTCAACATCCCTTTGTATGATCCTGCTGCAAAGTATCCACACCAGCCTTGGTGTAGCCTTTCCAGTATTACAACTTTGAATATGTGCTCAGTGAGTTGTTTCTCGACAAATTGAGACATTTCCTGAACCGAGCATTCATCCAACTCTGCAAACTTGTACTCTGTGCTCCATGGAGTTGACTATGTATAGAAATTCACATGAATGCTCCACTTGAACACTGTCGTAACCAGCAATTTACTGAGATGTTGTCTTCTTCCAGCTATCTTCATTCGGTGATTCCTTCAACCTGTCCGCATCATTTCTTCTGCATTATCTGACCGGATATCGTTTACAATTTAGAACTGTGTCGGCATTTCAGTACTACGCATATTTAGTTTTACCACTGACTAGTAATTCATTTATTTAGTATTCAGTATATTGTCACTGTATTTTATTTTAGTTAGCTCGTTTCGTGGTACAACGGACTCCGCTTCAACAGGAAGCAATTGTTATCATTAAGGAGTTTCCACCAAATTACTTCTAATCTTCAGGCTTTTAGTGAGACCCTTCATTTTATTTTATGTTATAGTAATTTATGTATCATATGTGATTTTACAGCTTCATATTTTAGCTAGGTAATCTCACTCAAACATAACTATTCTTTAATCACGCCATGCCATATAGGCGTGTTTTAAAGATATGTCCATTATGTTCTTAGTTGTATTAGGGAATTTTTCAAGGAAGTACGTTTGATCACCTGACCATTTTTCTAAGATTCAGTAATTATATCAATTCTCTAAAAACCAGTGATCTTATTTTCTTTCCTAGTAGTCTTAGGACTACATCTCTTGCTGCCCACGATGAAGTTAGGACCTCTTGTGATAGCTGGTCTGTTTTGCTAGATTCCGGATCTATCGAAGTGGTATACTATCCTGGTACACTCACTTCCTCCGTGCACATTCGCACTATTTTAGGACTTATCATCCCATATTAGGAATTAGCTGCTAACGTAATTTCAAGTCTTAGGCAGGAACAATATGTATCAATTAAAACTAAACTAGTCTAAATTTATAAAATAACTTAAGCCCTAGGTAATGGAAGTATACCTTTCGTTACTGACCGGAGGTTGAAATAGGAATATTGCGGCATCTGTCACTAGAAACCGAAAATTGTGGTTTTTGCCACACTTCGCGAACAATGGTCTGGACGCCTCAGCTTTCCTACATCACTTCCTTAAAACACACACGGTTTTCAACGTTTTTTGTGCCGTCAATTTTTTGGATTGTGACTTGTTTTTTCGTCTTCACTCTTCGGAGTCGGGCTTCTCAGGAACGTTTCCATTAGTTATATTGCAACATAGTTTTTGGACGATTCTCATGCGGTGACAGCCAATTCATTCTTCCATGCTCACTGCTTTTCATGAAGCTTCCCGATGGAATGGGCTCGCCAGGTATAGGCATCATTGGTTGACCTGGATTAAAGTCTACTCACATTGGTTGTCTTTATTCCGCTTGACAGTGCACTTCGCTTCGTGGCTGAAATGCTTCCTACTAACTATTGCTAATCGTTAGGTTGGATTTCGATCCATCTGGGACATAACACATTGTTCACAGAGGTGTACACTACGTGCTAAACTGGGAACAGGGTTTTAAACTTTGCTAGAGTTAGTAAATCTCCGCCAAAACATAAACAAGCAGAGTCTCCTGTAAGCCTACGGTCTTATTGAGTTTCTCCATCTGGATAAACTGATTCTCTGTGCTACAGTCTTCATATCTCTCTTCAAAACCTCAAATCCTCTGCATTCCAGTAATCCACGTTACTTCATATCAATGCAACCGTACTCATCTGCACGCACATAGTAGCTAGTCTGACGCACTCGAATTCAAACTTAGTATAGTGTGTCTTTAAATTATTCGGGGAAAGGAAGAAATAGTGTGTATTGCAATGCTTAAAACCTAAAAATCTAAAACTAGTTTAAATTCTAATAGCACAAAGCCACACAGCAAAACAAACATTAACATATCTGTTTTATACCTCACTTGTTTATCATTCTTACCACTCAGGCCTTGTTAACTCTCTTTGGGTTAGGTTCTCTCACCTTATCCAAATTGTCACCTTAGGGATACGGCGTACCTACCGGTGAAGACCACAATAATACTCCAGGTTGGAATTAAAAGGGTTAGCTTTGTATTGTTTTTGTGCTGTCCTAACATATAAGATGGATAGGCTCCCCTAACATCGGGCCGAATACAAATTTCTTGGCGTTCTACATTAGTGTTGGTAAATTCTTCCACCTTCTAAATCATTGATTCGATTCGTTCGTGGTAACCAGTATTCCCCTTCCTCAGCATGGATCTCTACTCGGACTCGTCAGACTCCGAGGAAAAGTCGATGTTATTTCCCTCTATATTCCTCTCTACGCTAGTCCACTGACTGGAACAGTGTCCACAGTATGGCCCCTGACACAACGGTGGGGCTGGACGAGATGGGTGGTGGTGCCGGCGCGAATGCGCACATGAACCCAAAGGAACCAACGGGTTCCAACGATAAGCAACGTTGTCGTGTACCTCTTGGACCACTTGTTCATATAGAGTATAGCTACCGCCCGCACTGATGAGTGACGTGGGCGATGCTGAGCTAACTATAGAACTCGTCGGGGGCCACTCCGCTACAGTGGGATAGTGTAGGTGTGGTTAATGATAAGATAGTGTAGGCGGGTGAGATCAGGTAAGATAATGTATGGTAGGGTATGGATGAGATGGGGTGGGTAAGTAGGGTATGGATAAGATAGGTTAGGGGTGTGTTTGGTATGAGTGGAGTAGACTATGGATAAGTTATAGCAGGCAGATGCGATGTACTGTAAGTGTAACCTATGGTATGGATGAGGTTGGTGGGTAAGCTAGGGTACGGGTAAAGTATGGTAGGACTTGGTGGGTAGGCACTTTGCCCTACATGGAAGGCCTTTCTACAGAAATTAATTTCCAAGTGCGTACGCATTAGTATGCTTATACATCATGTCTCTTTCGAATGGTATTTTATTGATTTCTTTTTCAGAGAAAGGTGAGTTGGTATGCGGAAAAAGTATAAATGCCTCCAACAAATTACCCCTCATTGGCGCCTGGTGTGGGCAGGCAACAGAAATCGAGTATCCTTTAACGCGCCAGCAATTTTCATTTAAGTAACTTACCTTCTTATAAATGTTATATTAGTATTTTACCAATATGTTTAGTAGGCCTAACTAGGGCCACGTAGTGTTTGTGTATGATATGGCATGTTAAAGATGGATGTTGACGTCTATGTGTTTTGGCCTTTGACTGACTGATTTAATCAGATCAGGCTTATACTTTGACTGAGAGGTTCTTTAAAAATAATCTGTACATGCATTCTTGTTTCTGATCAGTTGAAAGGTTATTCGCTAAGAACACGTTAACGTCATTAAGTTGAATAGAAAACTATTTTCGTATTTCAAGGCCTTGTTATGGGCGCATATTGTTATGCATTTACACACTATAGTGATGCTTATCTATTTACAGGCCATTGTCTGTCGATTGACCCGCAGGACATCCTATTGTTATATGACGAGAATGTGTCTCGTATAAACATTATTATACCAATACATGTCTTCATAATGAGTTTAAAAGTACTGTACACTATGTATGTTTCATGGTGACGATATGAATGGCGATATAAGTGTTAGAAAAGGATCATCTCATTCCAACCAGGTTAGAATCATATTTAAAAAAGAAAATTGATATCATACGTTTAAATTAATATTTAGTCATTTCCATAATAGTGTTTGCAAATGAAAACAGCAACATACCGCAGACATCTGTGCGTATCGATATAAAGATGTGTGCTCACCGCATTGTAGTAGATGTAATGTGCTAATTTCACACTATTAGCCAAATTGAATGTGTTGATATCATATGTTGTTATGAGTATAACAAAAATATTTAATGGCGACAACTGTATAGTGTAATGCAATTACATATGTGCTGCTAGGAAGGGCTGTGCTGATTGCTTCCTTAGTCTCCCTGCAGATAAGCATAAATGTGGCG